>CM062295.1:229868278-230071444 GCA_031216915.1 Pictodentalium vernedei
CTGATGTGTGGAATGTATTGCTTAAGCGAGTTTATTTTTATGTAGGCATACTTTCAACTCTATTGCAAAATACAAGGAAAAAACATGAAAAAGTTAATCTTGTACTGACTTGAATATACAGCAAAATAATCCCAACAAGGGCTATGCAAAGCATGGGCCACTGTCCCCGACCTGTAGGCATGTTCAAAGTAGCCTTAAAGGTATTGTGGGACAGAAACATTTTTTAAGTCGAAAGTGTGAAAACAGAAAAATTTTCTTAGTCGAAAGGGTGAAAAAGGACCATAACTCTGGGAAAAATTATTGGATGGAACCTGTTCCTTGCGCATATCTGTTCCTCCATGCAGGTCTTTCAGCATACTATAGGAGATCCAAATCTGACCAATGGCTTTGAAATTACAATGCAAAACGTTTGTATGGACAGAAACACAGATGGATGGACATTCTTACTTCTGGGGTTTTTCCCATGTTAAACCCTAACCCCACAAGGTAAAAAATTAACCCAACAGTGCAAAAAAATAACTCCATAAGTGGCCACTGTACTAACCCAACCCCACAACTACTACTGACCCAAAATTGTAAACCCCACAATGTACCTCTGCTAAGCCTGGATGGACAGACGGATGGACAGACAGATGGACAGACAGATGGATGGAGGGCTTCACTAGATACCCCCAAATCCTCCTTTGGATGTCGGGGGCATAATAAAATGGGCTATACAAACAGCTCCGGAAGTAGCAGGCAGGGGATAATCTTCAATGAGAATAAAAAAGCATACAACATTATTCTGAGCAGAATGCTATATCAAGTGTTAAACCAAACATGCGCAAGGAACTCCGGCAAAGTTAAACCACATCTCAGTGTGAAAGTACAGTAATTGATTATAATGAAGTCTAAAAAAGTTACAAATCAGTTTCTCAGGCCCTCTCACATGGTCCTTTTGGCTGCTGCATGTTCTCTTTTTATAACCAATGGAAACTTAAAAAAAATAAAAATTAAATGGTTTATGTCTGATATTTTACTCAAGTTAATAAAATTTGCCCCTTTAGCATTACAAAGCCTTCTTGCACTTAAAGTACGAAATACACCTTCACCCATGCTATTCTCAGATTATGAGGCCTAAAACATAAAACAAACCAAGAACAAAAACTTTTGATGGCAAAGAAATAATTACAAAAATAAACCAGAGGCTCACCTGGCTCAAGTTGTCAAACGAGATGAGTGTATCAGTATGTGACTGGCATACGTAGCCCAAATATTAACCTAGGGACTCGATTTGAACAAACTTGAATCTGAAACTCCTAGAGATGTCACACACCCAATATGAAAAGATTCTAACTGGTGGATCTGAAGAAGGTTTTTCAAGAAATATTCTCACATTTCTCAAATTGCAAGGAGTTAAACTATGGAACCCAAAATGAATATGCTCCCACAGAGAGCCCAAATATTGACCTACCAACTTTCCTTGAACAAACTTTAATCTTCAACACTAAGGGATGTTCCAGACCAAATATCAAGGCATTCTCCCTGGTGGTTCACAAGAAGAAGATTTTTAAAGATTTTTAGGCTTTCGGGGCATTAACCAGAGCCCAAAAATGGCAGCTGCTTCATTTGAACAAAATAGAAAGCGTATACTCCATAGATGGTCTGTGCAATATATGTTTGAATTTGGCTTAATGGTTGTGAAGAAGAAGACAAGTTTCCAAAAGTTAACGGATGCCGGATGACAGACGACGGATGCCAAGTGATGGCAATAACTCACACTGACATGCAGCCAGGTGAGCTAAAAACCACCCGCCCACATATAGTTTTAGAAAAAAAAATGGCCTGAGAAACAGAAGATCTACTTTTTGGAGCCTAATGCAACATCACAAAATCTGATCATACTTTAACTGCCACATATGGTATCAGGCATTAATTTCATGAGGAACAGTTCCACAATGCAGATTATCCGCAATCTGATTACCCCATTAACTGAAAATATGTGCTAGACAAAATCTCTAAAATTGACCACCAAGTCTCAGGTAGTCAACTTTAGTCCCAGCATGGGCATATCTCTGCATGTTAAAATTAGTTGGATACTCAAGATACTGACAAAGACAAAATATTGTGAAAAAAGATTATTCTACATGTACTTGCTTGAACATCCTATGGTGGCTATTACCTGTTGATAACACCTTTATCTTCAGTTAATCTGAACACTCTTGGTAAGGGATTACCTGGCTGAGGATTTGGAAGAACACTACCAATTTCTACAAAACCAAATCCCATCCTCAATAAACCATCTACAGCTTCACCATCCTTGTCAAATCCAGCTGCCAAACCAATAGGATTTGAGAACTTCTTACCCCATACTTTCACTTCCTGAAAAAAATCGTTAAAATATTCAATGTTTCAATATTTTATTCACAATATGCACATATATACGATGTAGTTACAAATTCAAATGCATAAGAATAGATACTTTTTGAAAAAAATATCATGAATTTGTAATTGAGGCCATAACAAATTGCACATTTGTCTAAACATGCATATAGTTAGGATCCGGCATAGCCTAATGGCTGTCTTCCTGCCATCTCCAGGTAGGAAGTATTAGGGTGCAGCAGTACAGGTGGCAAAAAAAGCTTCATATTGTAAAAGAAAATTAAGTCAAAAACATATACAGTGGAGCACACTTAATTGGATATCTCTTAACTGAATAACCCTGTTAATTTATTTATTTATTGGTGTTTTAAGGTCACATATTTCTGCACAATGGCTAATCATGACCGCGACAGTTTTATGGGTGGAGGAAGCCGGAGTACCCGGAGAGAACCACCGAGCAACGGCGAGCAATTGTCAGCTCCCCAACATACTGACTCCACACAAGCAGGGTTAGCATTGGTTGAAAAAAAGTGCACCATCGACGTGCAGTATGCCTTAGTACACAACGTCACCGTGCCCCCATGTGGGCAGTGGGGGTGATGTGTCTTGCCCAAGGACACGACGCAGTTGCCGTGGGTGGGATTCGAACCGAGGACCTTTCGGCTTGCAGCCTTCATCTCTACCAACTGAGCCACCGTGCCCCCAACCCTGTTAATTGAATTTAATTTCCCAACACAAAACCATTTACCATACCTCCAGTACAAATTTGACCTGTTAATTGAATATAGGTTATAGAGTAAACTCCTGTTAATTGAATAAAAATCTTGTAACCTGTCGAGAAATTACCCTGATTCTAAGCAGTTTTCCTTTGCTTACAGACCTATTTGGCCTCAGTACATCCAATACAGGCATTTAATCTATTATATCTTGTTTGACAGAGTTCATGGAGCTCTGTCAAACAAGATATAATCGAATAAATGCTAAGTTTATCTCTAGAATACAGGAAAGTGACACAAACCCTGTTAATTGAATACTCCTGTTAAACGAATAATTTTCATTGGCAAAGTGGCTATTCAATTAACAGGGTTCCACTGTATTAGGAATGGGATCAGAGCAATAGGGAAAATAACAGCCTCACATGGTGAAAATGGGAACCTTATTGGCTTTCGAAAGTTATGAAAGGGGTACATTTCCTCCGTGCAGGCACTTTTTGCATGACAAATATGGTTTAATTAATTCATATATCAGCAAAATGATGTGGCAAATGCCATTAAATTCAACTGATGAGGGCTTAATTCCAACTCTGCAGGGATTGTTGGAACAAATGCTCCAGTCTGTAGACTTTTAACAGTTTTAAACCTGCAGGTTATAGTACCATACTAGTGATTTTTAGCCAAGTCTTGGCTGCCTATGTGGGAAGCTAAGTCTTGACTAGAAGCAACTGCTACAGAACAAAGACGTTACTGTGATTGTAAAGTAAGAAGTTTTTTGAAGTTTCTCCATACATGCAAGGCTTAATTACCAGGTTGATACTGGATACCAAATTTGAATAAAATCAGGAAAATACATGACAAAACCTCATTTGGGAAGGTGGCCCACATTCAGCCCCTGTTGACATCCAGAAAGATTTGTGTTAAGAAAAGACATGTTGTTGTTGTTGTTGTCTTTAAGACATTTTCATGCAAATTTATACCAATAAAATTTCAGCATTTTGGGCATGAATTCATTGAAATCTGCAAATTTGCTGAAATTTCTCATCCCTGCAAATATCTTTGATACAATTTACTAAACAGATGAGGAAAGATAATTTTAAAAAATAACTGAAGACTCTGTCCCCCAAAATTATAAATTTAAAGTAATTTGTATATTTTTTATACTTAACAATGGCCTAGACTTAGCTGGTGCTAATTCAAAGTTATCAAGGGCCAAACACAAATTTTGAACCCTCCCAATCCCCCAAATTTGCTTGCAAAACCGAAAATTAAAAGTCCTATCTGGTCCTCCATACTTTTACTCTCCATGCATGCGCAGTCGCCAGGAAGTGACCGAAATTAGCACCAACATCATTCTTTGTAGAAAAGAGTACTACATAATAACTCAGCGGGGAGGTATGAGTGCCCACTCATGGGAGGGCCATACCCATTTGGGCCATTGGTAAGTATAAAAAATATACAAATTACTTTAAATTTATAATATTTCTATACTGTAACCCAATGGCCCAGACTTAGCTGAATCGTAAAAAAGCGGAGGGCCTAGGACTTCAGAATTAGTAGACCAACATAGTTCCATAGCCTGTAATCCAAGGTGAAAGGAAATTAAATTTAAAAGGAATTACATGTATGTCTCTCTAAACAGTAATAGAGAAGACATATCATCAATAAGGAGCCACATTCAAGTAATTCATATTCTCAGCATGGAGACTATGCTAAATGGATGTAACGAGTTCCCAATTTTTTAAGGCTAGTCCAGACTAAGCCTCAAGAATTAGGATGGTGTATTTGAGAATGAGAGACTATCCCCCACAAACATACGCCGTATACAATAAACACAAGCTGTATCCAGGATATAATCTGCAGACAAAACAGCTTCACTCATAGTTACATACTTATCAAGCCGGTTGAGAGGTAAAAAATCACCCCCAACCCTTTTTGAAGGAATCTTCAAAAAGAAGAGGGGTGCGCTCTGGAATCAGTAAAAGCGGTACCAAATAACAATATAAATATTCGTCAAATAGATACCCAGGTATTAATTATTATTAATAAATTGGTGCTTAACACCACTTCAGAAGCTAAGGCTATAGCGGCAATCCAGGTAATTATATCATCCGCTCGTAATGTATACCGGAGTCGGCATATGCAGATAGGTCGAAAACCGGTTATATAATATATAACATACACATGTCCAATAGAATCACAATGGACGATCTCTGGAAAGTGAACACACTTCCAAGGTAACCCACAGGTGACCCCATTCAGGTGTACAATAAATTCCAGTAAATAACACTCCTAGATGTGTTCTATCCGATTTCTATGTTCCTGGAAAACATGCGAATATACGAGAGTGAAGACAAGATGTATTCGATTGGGTACCGCCATTAATAGAAACCTGAATCTAGAAATGGATCAAGCTATGATTAACAGACTCGCCACGGATCGCCCCTGAAATATTTCATAGTTTCTAAGGTCCATAACATACAATAATACGTCTGCCTAATAATGCGATTATTATGCACATGAGCAATGAAATCACGCATTGAATCATCTGAATACCAGTTAACTGACTGAACAGCCTCCCAGGTACCCCAAGGCTAGCAATTTATTGACGATGAATCATATGCTCGTATATGACATATAGACGAACAACCACAGGAAAACAACCAACTAGAAAGTGGATGTGCCCATGAGGTTGCCATAGAACACGACCCAGTCTCCAATCGAGTAGTCATGAAATGCATGTATGTACTTAAATGCATAGGAGGCTTACAGGAAGAAAACTACGTCTAGCCTGGTAATCGCCTCTTAACATATTGGCGGTGTGGGGGGGGGGGGATTCAAAATCATAACAAACCCCTTCACCCGCATTACATGAATCGTTCTTGTGTTCATCATCAAATAGTATAGGAACTGCAAGACTCCCTCACGTCTGACCGACTCCATAATGCCACTAAGGGCGGAGAAGGACGTGAAGAACAAATACTCTCATGGAGGAAGCTTCTGGGGAATGTCCCATAACAGACACCTGAGAAGATTCATCCAAGGTTTCTGTGACTACAGAGGTGCTACTATCAGGATTTTGCAACAAGACTGTTTGAACTAAACAGAATATGCTAAATCAACGGAGTTGGAGGATACGCCTATCCTATCATTCCGTCCCATGAGATCAACAGAGCGTCTACTGTGTACATTCAATGATCTTGGCATGGCGACACGAACGTCTGTAACTGATTGTTCCGGTGTGTCGCAAACAGATCCACCACGGAACAATCCCATTGGTTGCAAATCTGCCTGAATATTCGCTTGTTGAGAGTCTGGTCCAATGGCAACAGGCGACCTTTCCAAGAGAGCAAGTCTGCTAGTACATTCAGACAACCCGGTATATGACGGACAGAAAGCTGAACATGATGATTCATGACATATAGAAGAATCATCTCTGTTAATTTGCATAATGGCATTGAATGAGTGCCGCCTTGGTTCCTGGTGTAAGCTACTACTGTCGAATTGTCCGACAAAATTTGAACATGGACGTCCACTATAATGTGAATCCAATGTTGTAGCACCAACCAAATTAACATCATCTCTTTGATGTTTATGTGCTTCTCTAGGAACCGAGGGTCCCAAAGACCCTGACACCTCAAGTCTGCGGGACTTAGGGTCACATCCCAACCCATCTGACTCGCATCCGCCATAATCGTGAAAGCCGGATCCGGCAGTTGCAGCGGAACTCCCTGAGTTAACCACTGAATATCTGCACAAATCTGAACCCCGTGTTTTATTAGGTCCATTAAAATAATACTGGTTTCGAGCAAATGCGTCATCACACTCCAGTTCTGAGTAAAGAATATCTGTTGGGGACGCGTACGCATGGAACTCGTCGGAATAAGATCTGAAGCCGCTCCACACAGCACCATCAGTTGCATGAATTCCTTTGCTGTTAATGCATCTGAGTGTAGACAAAAGCAAGCATAACAACTGACAAATTTCACTCTGGGTAACGGGTGACGAACCAGATTGTTGTGAGTCTCAAAGCTCATTCCCAAGTGAGTGAACGACTTGGACGGAGCTATATCCGACTTTTTCTCGTTTACGATGAAACCGAGACATCGGAACAAAAGAAGCAGACTATGAACATCGTTCAGAGGATTAATTTTAATTCTGTTGCCGTATCTCTGAAGAATGACGTGCAAGTAAGCCGACATTACCACAGACGAAGGAGCTCGGAAGTATGACATTACCGAATTCATTATACGAGTGAATGCCCAGGGAACCAGGTTCAGACCAAAGCCACGATAAGCTTGTTTATCCAGCTCAAGTCTATTACTGGTCGGAATGAGTCATCTGGCTTCGGTACGAGGAACAGGTGACTGTAAAAACCCTGAGAATCCTGATTCTCGGCAACCTCTATTGCTTCCTGTAATATAGAGCCTGTACCTTTGCTAGGAGAGACTCTCTTTTGAAAGGATCCGACGGAAGATCTGACCAACACAGACATCTTGTTAGTGGGGAGTGCCGCTCGGAATGATAGCTGTAAGCAGTCCGAGACTACACTTCTCACCCACTGATCTTCCGTGACTGCTGTCCTGTTTTTTGCGAAGATGATACCCTTCCGCCAACTGCAAGCAATAGAGGTCTTGAACATCACCTGTATGACCTGCGAGGCTTACGGGAGGAGAAACTACGTCCTCCCCGCGAAGAACCTTGTCCAGTCGGCCTAGGGGGGTCTGACCAATAGTCCCGATCAGACCTACGCCCCTTTCCCGAGTTGCTATATTGACAACCTCCAGAGTAATTGTAAGAGGGTTTCTTGTACCCTCATGAGGAGTTCCCTTTTGACGTTAAGATCTGGAACGTCCTTCTTTACTCCTGTCTGCTGAAGCAGGTTGATGAAATGCCGACTTCAATAGCAGATTACTTGACACTTTCTAAATAGCCTGATCACGGGCTGACAAAAGCTTGTCTTCCAAAATAGTATGTCCGGAGACCAGAGCAACTCGGAGAGAGCGTTTCACCTTGTCATCTATAAGTGATGACAACACAAGGGCAGCATCACATCTGAATGACTCCAGATTAGCCACTGTAAGGGTGGAGTTATACGTGGTATACAAAATGCCCTGAAAAGAACTCTAAGAGAGGTACAAACGTCCTCAAATTCCTTCCCGTCGAGAAGTTGCGCCATAGCTCTGGTAAGGTGATCTGCATAAGACATTGCTGCCAAATTCGATCTACTTGATGAAAATGCCATTGTAAATGTGTCTGAGCGATTAGTGAATGATGCAGACAAGGATACATCTAGATCCCCGGGCTGCTCATTCAAACGCAGAGGAGCTCTCCGAACATCTTCTCCAACTGTTTTTAAATGAATATAGTCCATGAAACGGTATGTTTATGGAAGATGTAGCTAAGAAACCGCCTTTCCTTCTTGCACTTGAGAGGTTAAATACGGCATCGTTTGCGACACCTGCCTAGACTGGACCGGAAATGAAAGGACTTCTTCCTTTGTCTGGATAAAGTCTGCATCTAATGATGCCAGCGGTTTCTTCCTTGTCGTCGCAGCATTCTGATTCGTTGGAACAAATTCAGGGTAGTATTGATGGATGAAATCCATCGCAACCCTGTGCTGTTCCGATAGGGAAGGGTAATCCTCTTCCTTATCCCTTTTACCATCCCAGAGAATCAGTTGCAAATCTCGGTCCCTTGAATTTGCATGAACAGACGACCGGACTGACCCAGCACCAACCGACAGCTCAGGTTCTGAGACAGGGAGGCTGCATCTGCACTTGCTGGGATACTGCAATCCGCTGCACAATCTGTGACAGCAAGTCCATCATCGAGGCCTGAGGAGCAGCGGTCTTCTGTTTCCTAGCCGCTTGCTGCTCCTGGGATGGTGTGTCGGAGATGGATCCCAATGATCGAGGCCTTGTCTCCCTAGCTACTGGATGATCTGACTTCATGGGCGGAGAGTAGTTCCTTCTTCGTGCAGCAGGCTGGATATCCGAAGTCGGGTAGCTAGGATGCGGTCGTGTGTGCTTTAATAATGTAGCGGAGGAAGCCAAGACTGAAATCGACCCCAGCTGCAGACTAGGCAGAGCGTCCGGAGTGGTGGGCGGATGTATGCTCCATCATGTGCAAGTTTCTAACCAGAAAACTTCATTTCGGCATGTGAAACGTAGCAGAGGAAGCCGTGACTGAAGCTGACCCCGGCTGCAGACTAAACAGAGCGTCCCGAGTGGAGGGCAGACATATGTCTGTTAGGTTAGAGGGGTGGGGGGCTCTCCCGCTCGCGGTCTATAGACCTCGTCGAGTACAAGAAACTTGTTGACTTCCTCCCTATTTCTGTCGTCGCTGGATGAGCTATTTATATTAAAGTGCTCGCTCCACCCAATCCACTTCTTAGACCGCAACAGACTTACCCGGCATTACGGCACCCACAAACGGAGTACCGCTTCACCGGTCGCACTAGCTGCTTGCAAGAGATTAAAACCCTTAACAAAAGGTCCTAACTCTTACAATCATGAGCACTGCAACTAGCTCTATATGCTCCACGGAGCGCGACGACGGTAGCACACTTGGATGGGTGTCAGAATATCATCACCATGTTCATGTTCCTCTGAAATAGAAACTGACAAGATAAAAAATTATAACGCCGTGACAGGCCTGCCCTCAGAGCCTCACCGCCAACAAGGTACCGCGACACACCTATCTCCAACATTAGTCATTCCAGTGAACACAAAAATGACAAGAGTCCACAGGAGTGCATCGACTAAAGTCGATATCAGACCTCCAAACTCCAGAACAAAATATATATAATTAAGATACATGAATAATAGCAATCAAAAATCAATTCAAAATATTTTTTGGAAATTTTTTTTGTTGAAAAAAATGCCTAAGTTCCCAAAGGGAACATTATGAGCCCAAATGCAAAAGTGTGGACAAAATTCAAATTTTTTGAGCTACACTACCGGAATAATAATCCATGTATCCTACAGTAATTCTACAGTAATAGAATATAAAAAAAACTACCTATATATGAAGACGTTATCAATGTAAACAATGTCAATGTTAGCAAGACATCAGGCACACAAAAAGGCCCTAAGTCATAAAACAATTTAATGCTACCAGATGCAAAGCTAGATCTTCATACGAAGAAGAAATGATACATCGGATAGAAGATGCAAGACTAAACGACCTAACACCCCTAGGGTGAGGACACAACCATGGGGAAGAAACAGAATAATATTCTGTAATAAATGTTAAACTTCCAAGAAATTTAATAAAAAATTTCAATAAAAAATAGCCAAAAAGAGTAAGAGTTTAACAGGAAGGGTTCATGGAAGGATACAGAAGGAATACTTAACAAACAGTGGAATAATCATTAACAAAAATGATGACATCAGGCGTATGTCCCGAAATTGGGAAACACGAAATAATTTTATAATTATTATAAAGTTACAGCCCTGAACGTCAAAAACCACCATTGAACACTTCCATCATCCAATAACAGCCTTGGATCCACCGATTCTTGCATTCATTTGTGTCGGGAATCCTCTACGGACGAGAAGTGATGGCAATAGATCAGCTTGACTTTGACAAGTTGAGCTAAAAAATGAACAAAAGAAGTTAAAACATTTCAACTCCTATTGATTTTTGTGCCAAAGCCAACCCATAATCTTTTGGAGCATTTTCTTAAATTCTGTGATCATAACCAACACATACATGTATTCAATTCAAACAATTTGTTACCAAAGAGGGAAAGCTTACACTGAAAATTCACCAGCAAAATCATTAGTCTTAAGCAACATACACAATTCATGGCTAAATATGTAATAATTTTGTTTACTTACAAGACTGGGTGAATCCTTGTATGCCGGTCTGGGAATTAATTTATACTTCGCAGCTTTAACTGCAATCTTATGAGCTGTTTCTGCACTGAAAATTCTGAAGCAAGGCATTACATAATTTTCATAAAACTTTTCACCACCTCGATAAGTCTCAAAACCAGTGAATATAACAGCTCCACCAACACTCAATATTATCAAATCTTTGATTTTTTTCTGAAAAACACAGTTACATCCAAATTAAATCGCATATCCCATACACTTATTATTTATGCAATTATTTACCCATTAGCGTTTAAGGTCACTTTCTGACCATGAGTGGCTATATCACAACTGCAACAAAAGAATAATGTCCAGCTTAGCCAATCGTTTAACTCCTAAAATGCTGAGTATTTTCAAGATATTTTTATCCAATCTACTCATGGTTGCTATGAAGCAGCCATGACTAGATTTGATAAAAAATTCACCTAAATTTAACTGATGTCATCATTGGTTAAAAAACCCCATATCATTTACAGGTGGAAAATTTAAATAAATGTGTCAAAACTATACTTATCTCAGTGGCAAGAGAAATCCTGTCCTGGGCAGGAATATCTCCAGCTACATGTAAGGAGTTAGGTAAGCCATTTTTGTTCTCTGTCAGTGACTACAGTGGGCAACTACAGAAGTCTACAATTTGCACAATGTAGAGGATGGAAGACATTTGTTACCAGAAAGTAAGCTTGGTTTCTCTTTTCATGGCTTCCACAAGGAATCCCTTAAGCTGGCTGAGTAAATATGTACCGGTACATGTAACTGCAATTGAATTAATATAATGTTGTTTTTTCTAAACTAAATTATGAACAATGAATTGTGAGATCAGATTTGTTGAAATTAAGGTGACCTTACAAAAGGTTACCTTAAACTATTTTCAGATAGGGAGCGTGGAGGCTCAGTGGTTATCTTTCAGGCAACACTTTTTTCGGGTTTTATAAGCAAGAGAAAGATGAAGTAATACTGACATGTATACCAATGAGACAGACTGGAACATTCTGAAACACTGCAGTTTATTTCATCAATTTCTTTCAGCTTTCTGACCACACGATGAGATGTAATACACTTTTGGAAAGGACTCACAGAGCCATTTCCAACAATGTGTTACATCACAGCAGTTCATTAACACAGTCAAGTAACACTATGTTTTATCATCATTACAAACTACATGTTGATAATGCTTCTGGGAGAGTTAACATATTATTTATTTATTGGTATTTAAGGTCACATATTTCTGCACAATGGCTAACCATGACCGTGACAGTTTTATGGGTGGAGGAAGCCGGAGTACCCAGAGAGAACCAACGAGCAACGGCGAGCAACTGTCAGCTCCCCTACATACCAACTCCACACAAGCAGGGTTAGCATTGGTTGAAGACAGGTGCACCATCGACATGCAGTACGCCGTAGTACACAATGTCACCGTGCCCCTCGTGGGCAATGGGGGTGAAGTGTTTTGCCCAAGGACACAACGCGGTAGCCGCAGGTGGGATTCGAACCTAGGACCTCTCAGCTTGCAGCCTGCACCTTTACCAACTGAGCCACCGCGCCCCCGGGAGAGTTAACAAATGAATGCAATAGCAAATTTGAGAGAAGATGTATTTGTCTAAGATCTAATAATGCAGACAAATGAAAAATTGGCTGTCCTATTTACAGGGTGAAACAAACGATCGTTTGAACAATTTGTACTGGCCTATAGACTTTCAAATTGGAAAGTCAGAACACTCAGACTGGAAAGTGAACTTGTTATATTGCTGACAAGGTTGGGAAATCCTGTAACTGTTAAACTGTTTAGCTACAACCATTCCATTACAGATGAACCACCTGTTACTTGGGAACAGAAAAAATGCATATGCTAGGATACTGAAATGAGATATTGTAGTCAAGACCTTATTGTAGTCAAGACCTACATGTAGACGGAAATGTTTTTGTATTAGAGAATTCAGAAAATGAGAAATGCTCAAAATGAAATCCAGTGTGATCCAACGGGTGTTATGAGTTATAATGGGTGATCAAGTCACTGCATGGGAGATTTGTTTATAATCCAACATGCAAAGATTTATTTCACCCAAAATTCCTTTCAGTGCTTTCACAACCTAACTTATAAAATCGTAAATTGGAATTTTTCCCAATTTATTCCAAATTACCACAACTTTTTTGAATCTGTATTTCATTTGCAAACAGTATTTTAGCACAAATGGAAAAACGAACTGAAATGTTTGTGTTTTTTCTTGCACATTTTGACTGCACAAATTTAATCTTCCAATATGATGTGACCTGCTTGCTGAAAGTGTCCTTAAACATGAATAGAATAAAAACAAACAAGAGTCCTGCATCGCAAAGCGCTGCTAATACCCCTGAAGGCAAACAATTTTGTAAGTCAAAAGAAAGAAAACATGCCATAGCTCTGGAAAAATTGTGTGGAAGAAACGCACGATACATGGGTATCGTTAGACCATGATGCTCTATCACAACACCAAATATCATTCAAATCTGAGTAGCAGTGGCTGAGATACAAGGGAAAATGTCGGTATGGATGGATGGATGAACAGAGGTCTCCACTAGCTACCCATTCAACTTTTTCAAGTCGGGGCATAATAAAATTACAATAACATATGCACTTAAAATGTGTGGATGAAACCTTCATCATTTTCTCCATGCTGCTCTATCACCATACCAATTATCATTGTAATCAGAGTAGCGGTAACTGAGCTGCAAGGTAAACCGTTCGTGTGGAAGGGAATTAAAAATTAAAAAGTTGATAAAGGGCCATAATACTTGAGAAAATGTGTGGGAGAAACTCATGCTAGGCAGGTATCTTCCCCCACCCCCACCCCCCACACCCCCAGGCTGATCTATCAGTGTAAGAAATATCATTCAAAACAGAGCAGCTGTAGCTGAGCTACAAGGGAAAACGTTCAGATGGGAGAATTTTGAATTTTACAAGTCAAAAAAGGGCAATAACTCTTGAGAAAATGTGTGAAATAAACTCATGCTAAACAGGTATTGTAACCACATGATGCTCTATACCACACCAAATATCATTCAAATAAGAGTAGCGGTGGCTGAGATACAATGGAAAATGATGGTATGGAAGGGACTTTCAAAATTTCCAAGTTGAAAAAGGGCCATAACTCTGGAAAAAATGTGTGGAAGAAACTCATGCTAGGCAAGTATCATTACACCCATGCTACTCTATCTCTGTACCATATATAATTCAAAATGGAATAGCTTTAGCCGAGCTACATGGGAAAATGTTCGGACAAAAGGAATTTTGAATTTTCTAAATCGAAAAAGGAACATAAGTCTGGAAAAAATGTGTGGAAGAAACTCACGTTATACAGGTACTGTCCCCCATGATGCTCTATCACAACGCCAAATATCATTCAAATCGGAGTTGCAGTGGCTGAGATACAAGGGAAAATGTTGGTACAGATGGACGAACGAATGGATGAACGAACAGATGGACGGAGGTCTCCACTTGATACCCTTTGACTTTTCAAGTTGAGGCAAATAATTAGACCTGCTTGGTTTCTGAATTTTCCAATACGGAGTACAGTACAAAATAAAATACTATGTTATGGCAAAATATTGTGAAAGACTTACTGACAAGATGATTTCTGGAGGAGGGGGACATGCAAGGGGAGGGCACCCACAATGGGGGGTGGGGTGGATAGTTGGGTCAGGGAACTTTTGTAACAAACACATAGATAATGTATTTATAACTATTTTGCCAATATGAATTTCAATCTGCCAGAATTATTGTTAAAAATTGGTGGTAAAATTACCATTACAGCAAAAATGTGTCCTTGCAAATAATTCAGTGTTTTGATGGAATCTTATTGCAAATGAAATATAAAGGATGTACACAAATAAAGAGGCATTGAATTTGTTGTTCTTTTAATTATGCCACTATCAATGGAACAGGATATTTGAAGTTGGTCTGCTGTCAATTAGAAATTTCATGCCACAGAGAAAGCCTATTTGAAAAATTGTAAACACCATGTAAGAGTGCATCAAGTGATTAAAAGGAAACAACTTAGGTTATGTCATAATTTGTGTAAATTGGATGCTGCAATATGCTTGGTAAGCTTCATGTGTATTGTATTTTCCATTTTTGTCATATGTTAAAAAATTTATAGTAATTTATATATTTTTTATACTTACCAATGACCCAGACATAGCTGGTGCTAACTCTTAAAATATAGGGCCAAACACAAATTTTGCCCCCCAATCCCCAAAATTTGCATCTAAAACTAAAGAAAACATGTCCTGAGAGGCCCTCCACACTTCGCCCCTACTGCGCATGCGCAGTGTCAAGGACGTTCCGAAATTGGCGCCATTTATCATTCTAATAACCAGTGCCTGGTAAGCGCTATGTACTCAGCGGGGAGGCAAGAGTTCCCAACTCCTGGGAGGGCCATCCCCGTCTGGGTCATTGGTAAGTATAAAAAATATATAAATTACTATAAATTTTTTAACATTTTTATACTGTACCAATGACCCAGACATAGCTGAATAGTAAAAAGGCTGGAGGGCCAAGGACATAGAGCAAAATGGAATACGCTCAATAAAATAAAATAGAGTCATCCCCTGTAGGGAAAAGAAGTAATAGGCCTTACATGTATCTTTCTTATTTATGATAAATTAGAAAGATACAACACCTTCCAAAATTGAGCTTCATACATCCATGTACTCTATTAATATCCAATATAATCCTTATACTAATAATTTTTAAAGTAAGCCAATAATAAAGTAAGTCTAGAGAATAGAGACTCTTATACTCCTAAAAGTGTCTGAGAATTGCATAATCATGTCCGTTGACATATGCAATATTCAAAAGCTATACTTTAAAAACTAAGACTTGAATGAATTTTATAAACTTAAACTTCTCACTAAACAACCATCCCAATAACAGCTCAGAATTACTAACTCCGGAGGAGGTATCCCCTTGTTTTCATAGTAAAAACAGGTGACCCAAGGGAACACCCTCCCCCCCCCTTTTTCTTGCCCTGGGTCAAATAGCCCAGAGCGAAGAGGGCAGCCGAACGGAGACACTGCCGAAACAGACAGCCTACCTAGCTATAGTAGCAACTGTTAAGTGAATGACATTCTGAGCAGTAGATAATAGACCTAACAATAGAGGCCTCCAGAAATGGACTCGATATTTCTGAGATAAAATTCATGAATGGATGGCTGAGCGCAATGAGCAGCCTTCAAAAATCTATAATAGAACACTATTAATGTAAGCCCATGAAGTAGAAGAACTCTTACTTCATGAGCCGAAATCTTAAGCACAACTGCTAAGCCAATGATATACCATAAGCAGTACGCTAGTTAATAGAATCCATTAACAATAAAATGGAGCGTAACGTCCTTCTACTAGACATCAAAGACAGAAGAAGCTTACGCCCTTGTATTAAACAGATATCTGTTTATAAATACATAAACTGTACCCGGAAAGAGTAAAGGCCTATGCCCATACGAAGACGGAAGGACCTTAAAATAATAGGTTCCGGATAATAGGAGCCTAACTCTTATGCAACAATCCAACCTAAATAGTAACGGAAGTATTGATTCCGAAACTATGAAAGTGAAAATCATCCATCGATAGTGCATGAAACTCACTGACTCTACAGTAAAAGAGAAACCAACAGAATTACTGTCTAAAAGGTCAGAATTTGAAAACTACTGTTTCCAGAGGCTCAAATGATTACTTAGCTAAATAAGAACCTGAAGTTAAAATCCGTATAGGAATTTAATCTAAAGATTCTAAGTCTATTTATCAAAAAGTTACTAACTGACTTAGATAAAGAGACAAAAGACTCAATTGTAAACTATCGTAGAGTGCATAGGTATGAGGTAACATAAACCTATAACCTAAATAACAACAGGCTGCAGTAGATCTTGTGAAACAAGTATACTAAAAAATAGCAATGAGTAGTATGGAGGGATCAACCATATGAACATAATGATCCCTACACCACGACGGAAGAGCCTCCACTTTAGTCGCATAGAATAGCGAAGAAGAGGATCTCCTATAGTAAGAAATCGCGTCCAAAGCTCGTCCAGTACAGTGCTTACAATGCAATACGGACCACACAACGGAATACATGAAGGTTGCGACCTTGCTGGTTGTGATAAAGATGACACGATTTACCCAGTGAAAAAAGATCCTCACATAGAGGAAGATTTCACGTTAAGATCCACAGTAGACAAGAGAGTAAATTACTCATGATCTCTGTGAAGATAGAGATGCTATCAACAGAAATGTATTGTGGTTGTTTATCTTAGCAATACCTGCTAAAAACAACAGCGCCGGAGGATACGCGTATCCTATCATTCTGTCCTATAGATCAATAGAGCGTTAACAGTATTAGCTCAGAGATCTGGACAAGCCAACACATACGTCTGCAATTGATTAGCCAGCTGTGTCATAAATAAAACATCATTGGGCGCTCCCATAGATAGCAAATCTGATTGAATACTTGTTTGTTGAGAGTCCATTCTGACAGCAACAAGCGACCCGTGAGAGAACGGGAGTGCGATAAAACAATCAGACGACCCAGAATATGACGGACCAAAACTGAACTTGGTGTACTATAACCAACAGACGGATTCTTTCCATTAAATTGAATAACGGAAACGAAAGAGTGCCTCCCTGGTTCCGGAGATACGCCACTACTGTCGAATTAAAGGACAGGAATTTGGGCATGCGTTTCTGAATAATGTTCATGCAATGACATAAAGCAAGCCTAAAAAAACATTATTCCGCGGAAGTTAACTGATAGCTAAAAGACTGCGGAACCCAAAGACCCTGGCACTTCGAATCCGTAGGGATCAGTATATATCCCAATCTGTTTGACTGGCAACCGTCATAACAGCCACACTCGGGTCCGGCAACTGCGGCGGCACTCTCTGAGTCAACCACCGAATGTTTGCCCCAGTCTGAATCTCTTGTAACACTAGATAGACAAGAGAATGTATAAATCAAGCAATTCATGGATTGCCGGAAAGTTGCCGTCGAAGAGAAGCTCCTCCGAGAACGAAGCGACTCTGAGAGAGTTCTTAACCTACTATCCACGCGTGGATGTAGCTAGGGCTGCCTCACGTCTAACCAACTCCAATCAGCCACTGAAGGGCGGAGTTATACGTGAACAAACTACTGCCCTCAAAAGAAATTACATTGAGAATAATATCCCGTAAATCTTTTCTTGAAGACGTAATGATAACGCCTCAGTAAGGCGGATTACGTATAATAAAGCGTCTAAGTTAAGTCTAATATACATAATGTCGTTCCCAACATTGAAATTGGAAAAGACATAAACGGTGAAAAAGAATATATGCAGTCTTTAATCACACCGTCTAGACGCATATGAACTCTCGGTATGCCCTGCTCTGCCAAAATAAACTATATGTAAAAAAAGATAAAATGGCAGAAATGAGCCACGCGGACAAGAAACTAAACTATCATGCTTAGTAGCCGTCTTGTATATATATATAAATATATAGCGTCGAAAAATAAAACACATGTTGTAATGACAATATTGGACTGCGTCGGTAAGTCAGGGACAAAGTCCCTGTACCGATCGAAAAATCCGAGTCCAATGACGCTATAAGTCTCTTATCCAAGATCGCAGCAATGAAGTCCGAAAAATAATCACTGGAAGAAATGCCAGAAGATATGAAAGGCATCTTCCGATACTACTAAAGGGAAAACTCGAAATCTTTCGAATCCCTTTCGCCATCCTGTCGGACCCTATAAAGCGTTCGGTCGTCCGTAGCTTGATGCAACCGCGGACCGCACCGACCCAGCGCCGTCGGATAATTCCTGATTCGACCGAGAAACCGTCAATTGCTGGGATGCTGCGAAACAACTGTGCTAACTCGGATAGCACGTCCGTCACTGAGGCCTGAGGAGCAGCGGTCTTACGATGCATTGCCGCAGGAAGCTCCGAGATCGTTACCCCGTGCATACTTCCAATATGCGAGCGAACGGAGTGTATAGGCCTCGTGTCCCTTGGCTACCGGATGGCGCGACCTATTCGCTGTGGAATCACTGAATGCCGAAACTGATCGGATACTCGAGGTCACGTAGCCAATGTGCGGTCGTGTGCCCTGCTGTGAGGATGAGGAAGCATTAAAGACAGTCTCTCGGACTGTCAATATAACGGAGCGTCCCGAGCAACGGACATATGCTCCGAATGTAAAATATCTGAACCACAACATGCGGTCCCCTATGTTGTTGGCTTCCTCCGATCTGTCCTCAATCTGCCGTCACTGGGTGAGTACTAAAGTAATTAAAGTGCTCGCATCACCCAAATCTCCTTCCTAGACCGCAACGGACGAACCCGGCAGCCGAACCATTCGATGAATGTATGCTACACCGGGTGAGCTAGCGAATGTCACTCCGTAAGCGATAGACATATTCCATGAGCACTTATTGCCGCTAACTCTTCATTAACTATGACGACAGAGGCACACTTTTGAAAGACATCTCCATAACTCTTCGAACAAGAAACCAGAAATGCTTGGATAGCAAGCATAAAATAATAATATATATAGCGTCGTTCAATAATTCGAAAGTTTGTGTGACATTATTGGACTATGTCGGAACTGAGGGACGATGTCCCTGAACCGAACCAAAAATTTCTAAGTCCACCGACGCTATCAGTTTCTTATCCGGCATCGCAGCATATGTTGTTCCGAAAGGGAAAGCTTGAAATCCACCGAATCCCTTTCGGTATCCCGTCGGACCGGATGAAACTTTCGGACGTCCGTACCCGCTTCCGCGGAGCGTCCCGACCCAGCATCGTCGGAAAAAATATATGCGACAGATTCAGTTGATGCTGGGATGCTGCGATAAACTGTGCTATTAAGGAAAGCACGTCCGTTCCCGAGGCCTGTGCAGTAGCGGACTTACGATGCATTGCCGCTGGAAGCTCCGTGTACGTTGACTCCCGCATACTTCCTATGCGAACGTCCGGAGTCTGCAGGCCTCGAGTCCCCGGCTACCGACCCAGCGCTGTCGGATAATTCTCGATCCGACACCGTTTCTGTCGGCTGCTGGGATGCTGCGATAAGCTGTGCTATGTGCACAAGAATGTCCGGCGTCGAGACCTGCGGAGGCGCAGTCTATCGCTGCTTCGCCGAGGGCAGCTCCGCATCAGATGGCTCCCGCATACTTTTCCTATGCGAACGTCCGGAGTCCATCGGTCTCGAATCCCTGGCTGCCGGATGGTGTGACCTGGTCGCCGAAGAATCCTTGATCGGCGAAGCTGGTAATATATCGGCGGTCACGCAGCCAAGGTGCGGTCGTGTGCGCTGACGAGAAGAGGAAGCCTTAGCAGTCTCAGCGGACTGCCTATACAACGGAGCGTCCCGAGCGACGGACGTATGCTCCGCTAACGACACATTTGTACCACAACATCTGGGGCCAGATGTTGTTGAACGAGAGAGGGGCCTCTCTCGCTTGCCGTCCGGATGGACCGGAACGAGCTATGAACCGGACTAAAAGGCTTCCTCCGTTCTCCCTCCGATCCGCCGTCACTGGGTGTGCATTAAGTTAATTTTATAGTGCTCGCATCACCCCAAAATTCCTTCTAGACCGCAACGGACGAACCCGGCTGCCGAACCATTCGGTGAATGGACGCTACACCGGGCGAGCTAGCTGACGTCAAAGGCCGTCGAACCTACTAGGGTCCTCTTAGGCAATTGGCGTATTACATGAGCACTTTTCCGCTAGCCCTTCATTAATTGTGACGACGGAGGCACACTGTTGGAAGACATCACAGATACATCACCCTAATCTTGATCGTCTGAAATAGAAATTGATAAAGTAGAGTGACCCTGCGGGGAAAGGACCGGAGTGTCCAAATCCCCAACAACATACCGTGACATACGCTTCCCATATTGTCATCGAAATCATACGATACAGAACCGGAGTTAATGCGAGTACACTGACCACATATAGAATGATAATAAGGACAGAGGAAGACTTCCTCTTAAAACAATTGATCAATATCCTTTCAATGTGAAAAGAAAACAAGTCCTGGTACTCGCACTAACCCCTGGCAATCAAAATACATAATAATAATATGATCCATTAATATAGAAAAAATAATTGAAATCAAAATATTTTGAAAAAATATTTTTTCAGAACAGCCCAAGTTTCTGAAAAGTAACGTTGAGCCCCAATGGATCCCAAGCCTAAGTGTGGACAAAAAATTTTAAAAATATTTTAAACAATTTATTCAACACTTACGAACAATAATAATGTATCTAGTTATGATTGAAATAACATAAAGATATTATTATTTAGAAATCCCCCCTCACACAGAGGGCTGTTGTAAATGTAAACAATGAGTGTAAAAACACTAAAATAAGACTCCAGGCACCCAGGCCCGAAATCAGTTACCAAAAATACACCATCTGATGCAAAACAGAGACTTCCAGGGAAGAAACTGCAGAACATCAGATGGTAGATGCAGAACACAACGCCTAACCACCCGTAGGTGAAGACGTAAACATGGGGAAAGAACAGAATTCATTCTGTTATTCAGCTAAACTCCCAAGAAATTTTAGTAATAATAATTACAGAAATTATGCCAAAAGCATGGGAGAATAGCAAGGGGGAACTTAAAGGACAGGGAGAGAGGAAAAACACTTGTAAAAACAGTGTAACTAAATAATCAGAATGACAACAAAATGGCTGCTGCCTTGAAAATAGGTAACTTAACATAATTTCATTAAAAAAATTTTAAGTTACAGCCCTGATAATATTCTGTCACACATTCTTTTCCTCTCCTCCTTTTCTATCCTCCTTAGAATCACCATTTCACTAATATTTATGTGTCTGGCATCATTTAAACTGAGATTTAAAAGCACAAAGATCAGTCAGATGTTAACTGATGAAGGGCCAAACTTAGAATGATAAATGGCGCCAATTTCGGAACGTCCTTGACACTGCGCATGCGCAGTAGGGGCGAAGTGTGGAGGGCCTCTCAGGACATGTTTTCTTTAGTTTTAGATGCAAATTTTGGGGATTGGGGGGCAAAATTTGTGTTTGGCCCTATATTTTAAGAGTTAGCACCAGCTATGTCTGGGTCATTGGTACAGTATAAAAATGTGTGATTAATATGGACAACATTTAACCCTTTACCTAATGTAATGGCCAAAACCGGCCAGCGCGATTCTCAAAAATCGCCAATTAATTTTCATAATTTTTTTCATTTTTTTCTCAAAAACATAGGTTATGACCCCTTGTTGGAATGAGCTCGTCGAGCTCGTTCCAACGAGGTGTCATAACCTATGTTTTTGAGACAAAAAATGAAAAAAATTAGTTATTCAAGAATTATTTTTGCAAGTGTCGTCTGCTTTTCAGGTTAGGTAAAGGGTTAAGACAAAAAATATTAACTCTTTATGGACTGGAGATTTTTATACATTTTTGCTGTACGTTGAAGGTCTAACTCCTGTGGCTTTGCAGTTGTTTCTTGTCAAGTCTTGGCTGCCAAGACTTTCCTAGAAACAACTGGCAAGGTACATAGAAAACAAATTTTGAGTTTACCCAAACAATGCATGTTGGGGTGTCTGACCCTTTGCATTAAAAAATTATCAAAGTCAGAATTAGGCCCTTAAGGGTTAAGTTTAATAAGTAGTTTGAGATTTTGGATTGCTAATCAATAATACCATTAAGGTGGCATATCAAATGAGTTGAAATTGTCTTGGTATTCAATACAGAGTTTTGGTATACTATGGAATTATTGTAATGGCCAACAAATGAAGTGTCAGTGACACTGTAGCTTAACTTGACTGTGTGCAGTGTTTGATGCAAAGGATGTTCAACGTTTATGAAAGGATTATGAAATAAGACAAGAATTGTGATAATTGAGAATATGTTAATTTCTGTTCCCTACATACTATGTTGTCAATAAGAATAATTTGAGATGTAGACTATTAAAGAATTGAGGCCTGGATTAATGTGGCCCACACAGTTAATGTTTGTCAACCAAAGTAGCCAAGTTAGAAGAATCATTCCAAAACGACTCATCCTACCAAGTTACAATGAAAACCCTTCAGAAATATAACTCAGAGACTTTGCTATACAAATCTAGGTCAAGTGATGGTTCGGCAGTCATGGTTCACCGACCATCACCAAAATAGGAGTCTAGATATCATACCAAGTTATCCTACCAAGTTACAATGAAATCTCTCCATAAAAACAACCTGTCGACAGGGCTAAAGGATTCAAGGTCACATGACCAGGCGGCAGTAATGGCTGACTGATCGTGACCAAAATAGGAGAGTCTCATCCAGACATCATACTGAGTTACCCTTCCAAATTACTATGAAATCACTTCATAAATATGAACTGTGGACTGTGCTAAACAAATCTAGGTCATGTTCCTGTGCGGCCATCACGGTTGACGGATTACAGCCAAAATAGGACGTTCTCAACAAGACATTATACCGAGTCATCCTCGAAATTTGCAATGAAATCCCTTCATAAATGACTGTGCTAAAGGAATCTAGGTAACATGCCCCTGTGGCCATCACAGTTGACTGAACCCAACCAAAATAGGATGTTCTCATCTAGACATTATACAGAGTCATCCTACGAAGTTACAATAAAATCCCTTCATAAATATGACCTGTAGACTGTGCTAAAGGTTTTTGGGTTTCAGGCCTGCATAGCCATCACGGTTGACCGATCGCGACCAAAAGGGGACGTTCCCATCTAGACCTTATATGGGGTCATCCTGCCAAGTTACAATGAAATCCCTTCATAAATGCGACCAGTAGACTATGCTAAAGGTTTTCCGGTTTTGGGTTTGCGTCCCCATCACGGCTGATTGATTGCGACCAAAAGGGGATGTTCTAATATAGACATTGTTTGGAGACATTCTACCAATTTACAATGAAATCCCTAAAAAAATACGACCTGTAGACTGTGCTAATGGTTTTCGTTTTTGGGGGTCGCGTAGAGGTCACGGTTGTCCGATCACGACCAAAAGGGGATGTTCCCATCTAGACATGACCTCGAACCTGCATATGAAATTTCGCGACGATCGGACTAGAACTACAGGGGGTAGCAAGTGCGAAAGAAAATGTGAACAGACTCACAGTTAACCAGACTCTCAGACTTCTCCACGCATGATGGCAATAGCTTATTTTGACTTTGTCAAGTTAAGTTGAGCATTCATTAGTTATTGGGACGGAAACGGAATTCAATATGGCCACCACGGTGTATGGGAGAAATGCTTTCATGTGAGTGATGACCGATTGAGTAACCCAGAGTTTACTTGAATTATAGTGATGTCCTCTCCTTTCCAACTTCTGCCTGCATCTGAAACTAGAGATTTGTCTGCGATAGTCGCCGGAGATTCTCGAAAATAGCCATTTAAATTTTTTAATATTTTGTTTCAAAAACATAGCTTACGACCATCAAGGGAACGAGCGCGTTTCAATGAGGGGTTCTTAGCTATGTTTTTCAAGCAAAAATGAAAAAAAATTGTATTTCGAGAATAGCTTTAGCAGATGTCATCTGCTACTAGGTTAGGTAAAGAGTTAAACGAATTCCAAATTCAGAACTTTACCAGTGCGTTTCTATAAAAAATTATCCCCATCCACCCCTTCTCCTTTCAAAGAAACAAAGAAAAAAGAAAGAAATTGAAACTTAAGCCTTGCTTATCCCAAGAGATTGATCAAGCACCTGGCTTAGCCTGTTCTTTCCTTACTGGAAAAGTGTTTTTATTTGCAATTTTCATTATGTGTAACACTTTCATTAATGGACAAGACAAGAGTAGAAGTCAAGAATTACCATCAATTACCAAAACCAGAGGGATGAAATCTATACCGTTAACACCAGATACTATTCAGTTAAAGTTGTTTGTTTAACAATATAATTAAACAGTATCTCGCTTTACACACGATGTTTGGCTTCTAATTATACTTAGCATGTGGCTTCAGCCCAAAAATATTTTATATGCTTTGTAAATATTAATTAAAACTGCTGGCACTGCTCACTTTCACCGCTTTGTGAATTGTTATTAAAACACAGTTGATGAATATAAGTAGTGTTTCCCAAGAAAAAATAAGTCTCACTTGTCAATCAATCATACACACAGTTCTTACCCCTTTACCCAATGTAATGGCCAAAAACGGCCAGTGCTCAACGATTCATAAAAATCACCATTCTATTTTCATTTTTTGTCTCAAAAACATAGCTTTTGACCCCTCATTGGAAAGAGCATGCTGAAATTGTTCCACTGAGGGGTCATATGCTATATTTTTATGCAAAAAATTAAAAAATATTTGTTATCCAAGAATTTTGTTTGCAAATGTCTGCCTTTGTGTTAGGTAAAGGGTTAGACTGAATGTATAAAAAATGTTTTTGATGTTGTGAAACTGAATGATAATTTTAAGAATATAAAAAGATTACATTGGTCAGTCAAAGGGTTGTAAGAACCATAAACTTTAAGATTAATAGTGCTGCTGGACTTTGTTCAATATTTTTGTTCTATTCATGTTTTACGTTTGTATAAACATCACTTGTTTTTGTTGAGTTTTATGAGAAATAAAAATAATGTTTAAAACAATTGTCTGTTCTTTCACAAATGCCCTCTAAAATCAATCAATGCATTTATGATTTTCATAACAGTCGCCCTTTAAAACGAGGCGAAACGCTAACAACAGCTTCCTTATCTGTTGTCATTGTACAAGCTATACCAATCCAAACATCAATTTGAAAAGACCGTTTTTTTATCACAATGTCAGCTTAGGTGTCCATCGGTAATCTCACTGCACTAACAGCGGAATGTTATAGCCATTCAAAAATATTTGTATCTGCTGTCTGAAAAATAAATGGATTTAGGACCAAGTAGATCAGAAGACTGAATTAGCTGGACTGAGTTATCAGTTTCATTTAAAACAGCTTGATGAAGTGGCCATCGGTAACAACTCTCCTCAGCTGATACTAGTGATAAGGTTAGTCTTTGTAAGACTGTGACCCGGGGCCCTCCTGGCCCTCACAGTCTTTGAGCAACCCAGTCAAATTTCATCTGACTAAAACTGAAAGAAACTGGCCGCATTTGGGTCGACTCAGTTCACTCTTCATATCGAAGACAAAAATCACATAATCAACATTCTACTTGTCGTACTCGGCCCAAATATAATTTATTTACGTGTCTGCATCATTTTTTAATGCAAACACAGCATTAAATTCAAGAAATGTTGAAAAATATCCAACTTCATCACGTTAAAAAACATCGATTCAAAGATAAACAAATTGTACTACACATGCACACAGTATCTGTGTGCATGCGTAGTACAATTTGTTTATCTTTGAAACATGATGTTTTTAACGTGGTGAAGTCGGATATTTTTCAACATTTCTTGAATTTAATGCTGTGTTTGCATTAAAAAATGATGCAGACATGTAAATAAATTATATTTGGGCCGAGTAAGACAAGTAGAATGTTGATTATGTGATTTTTGTCTTCGATATGAAGAGTGAACTGAGTCGACCCAAATGCGGCCAGTTTCTTTCAGTTTTAGTCAGATGAAATTTGACTGGGTTGCTCAAAGACTGTGAGGGCCAGGAGGGCCCCCGGATCACAGTCTTACAAAGACTAGTGATAGGGTATGAGCAGAGATCAAATTTGAAAATAGGTTCTTTCTGAAAAAAAAACATAAATAATTTCTTCTTTAAATACTGCTGCACACCCCTTGCGGGTATTATGAGCAGGAAAGGGTGCAACGTCGGGGAGTTAGTGCGAAAAAAGATGAAAATAAGAATAGTAAGGTCTGAAAAAAGATGATAGACTAGTATTTTATTAACAGTGTTTAAAAAGATAAAATCAGGTTAAAAACAATCGATTCTGACTTCAGGGATAGGTTAAATCTCTCACTGCCTTACCAAAGGACTCTTTGTCAGGCAGTGTTACAGTGTTTGATGGAAGATCATTCCATAAAACAATGGCATGTGGAAAGAATGAAAATTTGTAAAAATTTGCTCCTGTGTGGATCTGTCTGAAGTGGAAAGGGTGCATGTGTCTGGTAAGTCTTGAGGGTTGTTGAACGTAGGGTGGGAGTGGTATGGCTACTTGTTCGTGAATTATGTTATAGAACATAACAAGCCTGGAGCACATACGTCTCTCTTCAAGGCTTCTCCACCCAAGGTCAGGCTGCATTTTACTTACACTTTCATATGGAGAAAAATTATTCATGACCCATCTGGCAGCTCGCCTTTGCGCCATTTCCAATTTAAGTATGTTTGATTGTGTGTATGGGGACCATACAGCTGAGGCGTACTCGAGCTGGGGCCGTACAAGTGTCTTATATGCTAATTCGCGTACCTTTTTGTTTTTGGAAGGAATGTTTCGTTTGATAAAGCCTAAAGTTTTGTTAGCGGTGTCACTGATTCTGCTGATATGTTTGTTCCAGGAGAGATCATGCGAGATGTCAACTCCAAGATACTTTGCATCCGGGACAGAATCTAATATGTGGTTATGAAGTATGTAGGTGTGTTTTAAGATGTTTTAAGATTTGAAGAACAAGTGTTATGAACGTTCGATCTACAATAAATAAAGATTGTTTGACTTCAAAAATGTTTTTAAATGCAACAATTTTAGTTATATCGGGTGGACTACGTTGGCCATCGGTGGCATTCGGTATTTAGTAGGACTCCCTTTTGGAATCACTGTTGTGTTTTTCGGTAATTCGTCAAAGCACTTGAAACTAAATTAGAATCTGATCACCATTCCACTAGCTTTATATCTCGTTGAACACATCGCGAGATTTGTGGAGTATGTTTTCGGCCCGCTGTCACACAAAGTAAAGGAAGGAAATTAGGCATTTAACAAGATTTTGTTTGCAGAGGCAATTTTCTTTTCAACCCTTCAAATTGTACATTTTGCAACCATTATTAGCCGCATTTCGTATTATTTTCTCTTGAACACACAAAATGAAAAAAAAATCAATTCTTATAAAAAGGTAACAGTATTTTGTAATTTAATATAAAGATATAAATTAATATACTGTTTAAATGAATAAACACTAAGAGCAATTACAAAATAGTAAATGCGAAACTCTGTAGATTCCCAGAATCGATATTTCTTGGGTACGTTTCCGTTGGGTTCCGCTCCACAGTTTTCCAAGCATTTCCAAATGTGACATGCCATACACTCTCTTCAAATGCAAATATCCTGTAACTTATTTATCAAACCCATTACATATATTACATTTCCCAAATCCACAAAAAACATATAACACTATCTGACTAAGTAGAAATAAACAATCTGAATGTGGGTGGAATTATTTATTGTCAAAGGCAAGACTTCAACCTGAAAAATTGCCTGAAAAAATACCGAAACCAGTCATTTTCAGCCACCTAGCAGCCTCAAAAGCAGAATTTTCCCACCAACCCCGCCTACCCACCCCTGGAGCACAGCATCCCTTGTTTCTAAAATGCAAAAAAAAAATTATATGTTTCCGTCTCATTTTTTAGTTACCTGTCTGGTAACAAACCCGTGTAAAAATTACATTTAAAAAAATAGCCAATTTTTCGAAGCCACTGTTTCCCATAATTCATCTGGTAATTTACCCCTATGTATCAGACTCTAACTTTGGGACCAAAACTTCAAATTCTCTTGTCCAACAAAAAGCCTAATGTAATCATATATCTGATACTAAAAATATTTCTCTATTTTACATGGCCTTAGTTTCAACATACGCCCTTTGTTTAGAATTTCACTGTGGAGCGGAACCTTGGCCATTCGAGAATACTAGTGTTATTCTGAACATGCGCAGATAAGGCAGAATGTGATTCGTGTCGTTTTGTTCAGGGCTGGGATACGGAAAGCGGGCTGGGACATGCTATTTGCTGTTTGCTATTTGCTGTTTGCTAGTTGTATTGGACCAATTGCACTGGCTCTTTCTTCGGCTTCATTGAACAGCCAATCAAATTAGTCGTTGTATATAAGACATGGTAATACAAAGAAAAGAAAAGCTAAGCTTTTTTGCTATTTGCTTTTTGCGATTTGCTCTTTGCGATTTGCTCTTTGCTTTTTGCTATTTGCTTTTTGCTATTTGCTTTTTGCGATTTGCTCTTTGCGATTTGCTCTTTGCTATTAGGTTTTTGCTAGTTGCCTTTTGCGATTTGCTTTTTGCAATTTGCATTTTGCGATTTGCTCTTTGCTATTTGCTCTTTGAGATTTGCTGTTTGCGTTTTGCCGTTTTATTTTTTTTCGTATAATTCTGTATGGGGACATTTTATTGGACAATCAATGCGTTTTGTAAAGTTCTGTAGGGTAACAGAAAGTGTACTTTATCAACAGAAGTTAATATTTTTATTTATAAAATGAATCTTGACAACGTTATTGAAGGTTTTAGTGATCCGCCAAGGAACAGTTACTACCACGCCACCCCATTTAATACTACAGTGGCTGTACCAGTTAATGGAAATGGTTCAGTGAGCCAGTTCCATTGATATCCATATTTGTAAAAGAATTATGGTTGTAAATCGCAAATAGCAAATATCAAAGAGCAAAAGGCAAAAAGCAAATAGCAAAAAGCAAATAGCAAAGAGCAAAAAGCAAATGGCAAAAAGCAAATAGCAAAAAGCAAATAGCAAAAAGCAAATAGCAAAAAGCAAATAGCAAAGAGCAAAAAGCAAATGGCAAAAAGCAAATAGCAAATGGCAAAAAAGCAAATAGCAAATGGCAAAAAGCAAATCGCAAAAAGCAAATAGCAAAAAGCAAAGAGCAAATCGCAAAAAGCAACTAGCAAATAGCAAGTCCCAGCCCGCTTTCAGTACTAGGACATGCTATTTGCTAGTTGCTTTTTGCAATTTGCTTTTTGCTATTTGCTTTTTGCGATTTGCTTTTTGCTTTTTGAGATTTGCTTTTTGCTATTTGCCTTTTGCTATTTGCTTTTTGCTACTTTTTGCTATTTGCTTTTTGTGATTTGCTTTTTTGCACTTTGCTATTTGCTTTTTTCTATTTGCTATTTGCTTTTTACTCTTTGCTATTTGCTATTTGCGAGTTACAACCATAATGCTTTTACAAATATGGATATCAATGGAACTGGCTCACTGAACCGTTTCCATTAACTGGTACAGTCACTGCAGTATTAAATGGTGTGGCGTGGTAGTAAGTGTTCCTTGGCGGATCACTGAAGTTAAGCAACGTCGAGCCCGGTTAGTCCTCAGAAGAGTGACCAGTACAACCTGCCCCAGTAATAGGCCTGGGGCGGGCTTACTCCTGGACAGTTTAGGCCGTTTCCATTGAAAATCACCAAACCGAAAACCTCTACTATAAATCAGCTCCGAAATCAGAGCGACCCTACAGTTACAAAACGCATTGGCTGTCTAATGAAATGTCCCCATACAGAATTATACGAAAAAAGAAAACAGCAAAAAGCAAATAGCAAGGATCAAAGAGCAAAAAGCAAATAGCAAATCGCAAATACCAAAAAGCAAATCGCAAAAAACAAATAGCAAAAAGCAAATCGCAAAAAGCAAATAGCAAAAAGCAAATAGCAAAAAGCAAAGAGCAAATCGCAAAAAGCAAATAGCATTTTTTTTCTTTGTATTGCCATGTCTTATATACAATGAATAATTTGATTGGCTGTTCAATGTAGCCGAAGAAAGAACCAGTGCGATTGGTCCAATACAACTAGTAAACAGCAAATAGCATGTCCCAGCCCGCTTTCCGTAGGAATACTATTCGGAATGTATTCTGTTAATCCCACCTCACGAGGAGGAATAAACGTTATTCTAGACATGCGCAGTATTGCGCACTGACTAAATAGTTTTGCAACAAGTCTTGAGGCCGAAATTTGTTTTTATAACGGTGGCGAATTTGTGTCAACCCCTCTCCAGTTATTTATCTGTTACAACAGATTAATAAACTTTTATGGCAGATTCATAAGTTGTTTTAACAAATTAGTAATGTGTTATAACCAAGTAATAATCTGTTTTTAACAGTTTTTATACAGTTATGGCCAACTAATATTCTGTTGTAACAGATTAAGTTGGCCTTTTCTATTTTCACCAATTAATGATCTGTTATAGTTATCTTGTAAAAGCAACTAATGGGGAGCACGGCGGCTCATTGACTGGCGCATCGGACTTGTGACCGAGAGGTCGATAGTTCGAAAGAGGTCCATACCACTTGCATTGTGGCACTGAGCAAGTCACTCCTAATTGCGCACATAATAATAATAACACTTTGGCCAGCCGCTGATTTGTCGCGGTTCTCGGACGAGAAGGCCATGGTTACCCCTGTACTCCCAACTGCCTCCCTATTCCCACGCTTCTCCTCTCCTCCCAACACTCAGAGACGAACTGCTTGATGATATCCCTTGTCCCATTCTTCCCAATCTCTCCGATTAGCATATTAACCCTCTCCTTTGAGTCTCCCCCTAACCACATGTCCTTCATTCTCCCATCCCACTTCCCCATTATACTCCCAGTGAATCTCATTCTTTTAGGCTGATACTTTGGGCATTCTAGAAGAAAGTGTTCCAGGGTCTCCACCATGTCCAAGTTACACATCTGGCACTCCCTTTCACCGTCTTTCCCGATTTTCCCCTCAGCTCCAGGGATCGCGACCTCAGCTTGAACAACAGTGACCCCCCAATGGTGCCATCAAGGTACTCTTCAAAAACCTGGCTTCTCTTTATCACGCAGGCCACCCAAAGACCTCTTTGATTTGACCCCCTCTCGCCAATTACGGTTACAATCTTCCATGACCCTTTCTCTGACGATTTTTTTACCCTGGTTTGCCCCAACGTCCAGGTCCGAGATCTCCAATGAGTAGTTCTCTACTAGCTCCCTCATTTGGACCATCCACCCCGTTTTGATATTTGAGTTGAAAATTCTCAGGAACATTACTTTACACCATCGGCTGTCGGGGAGATTTACCAAATAATTAAGATAACCGAGCTTCAACAGGTCTATCCTGTCCTTGATCCTCATCCACCCAAGCTCACCCCTGATTGCTTCTAGCGCTGCGGCATTACTCGACCCCATTATCCATCGGCCTGCATCGTTCTGCAGGATTTCCAAGCTCTTTACGGCCGTCTGGTTTAGGGGTACCACTTCCGTACCGTATGTTATACTTGGCAGCCCCACCATTTCCCAAATGGTTTTCCCCACGAAAACCTTATTGAAACTGTTTCTCCCTATAAGTTTCATTTGGTTAAGGATTCGCTTCCCCTTCAGAATCAATTTATTTGTGTGGTTCCGGTAGATGCCTCTTCCTGTAATGTTTATATTTACCCCCAAATACTCGTAATCACCCGTCTCTCCCACATTGAGAAGTTTGCTGCTCCCTTCCGGAATGCAGAACTCACCCACTCTCCACCTTCGAGTGGGGTCCACTTTGCGGCCCACAGGTATAACTTTGCTCTTGCTTTCATTAAGTTCGAGTCTCCATTTGCTCCCATATTTCCCAACAATTCCCAGCATTTTCGTTAGCCCCTCTTCGCTCTCTGACACTAGAACCATATCGTCTGCAAAAAATAGCCCTGGGATCTTCACGTCACCAACTGCTACCCCCTCCTCGCTACGCAGGAGTTCATCTCCTAAGCCTTTGATGTACAATGCAAACAGGATCGGCGAAAGGATACACCCCTGTTTTAGGCCTATCTCCATAGGCACACGTTTCGTTGTAATGTTTCCCAGGCTAAGTTCACTCTGTACATCTTGATATAATGCTTTCATAATTCCAACAAACTCGCCTCCTAAGCCCATAGCCTCCAGTTTGCGCCACATACCTTCCCTCCATACTCTATCGTATGTCTTTTTAACATCCAAAAAGGCCATAAACATCTTTTTCTTTTTTGCTTTCGCGGATTCTATCATTTGGGATAGTGTGAAAAGATGGTCAGTGACTCTCCTTCCCTTCCTGAAGCCATTCTGGATTTCTCCCAAAAAACCCTTCTTCTCAATTACCTCCTCTAGTCTCCCATAAAGGACTTTACAGAAAACCTTTCCAATGTTGCTACTGACAGAGATCCCTCGATAGTTATCCAAAACGTCTTTTTCCCCCTTTTTGTGAATAAATGTCACTTTGCTTTCCCTCCACTCCTTTGGGACCTCTTGTTTTTCTATGGCTAAATTGAATAGGGCAGTTAGGCTTTCCAAGAGTTCCTCTCCCCCTTTTTTGATAAACTCGTTAGGAATTTCGTCCACCCCTCCCGCTTTTCCATTCCTCAATTTTGAGATCACCCTTCGCACCTCCTCAGTTTTGATTTCGCTGCACACGAAGTCCGAGAGATTTTCCTCGACCTGGTTCGGACACTCCGGTGGGTTCCCCATGCCCCATCGCTTATCGTTTACCTTTTCCCAGTGCTTGACTAGTTCTAATGCGATTTGATCTCGCTCTTCTGTAACTCTGCCATCTACTTTAATGCTCTGTTGGTTATTCCCTTTGTTACGTTTGTTCACCCATTTCCAAAATACGCTCGAACTCGACCCCCCTGTCGTTCTTATCGTCCTAATAAGACTGCTATTTCGCACTCTCCGGTTGTCGTCTTTTATCTTGTTTACTTTATTTCGTGCTTGTTGGTATTCTTCCTTTGCTACCATGGCCTCATTGCTTTCCACCCCCTTTAAGTTTTCTACTTCTCCTGTATGCAGCACATTTAGCTTTTCTAACCTTTATTGCCCTTTTCAGTTCTTCGTTCACTCTGTACCCAAGTTCCCATGTTGGCACCCTAATCTTTCCTACACTTCCCTTCCCTGCCTCCACTAGGCTCGCAACTATGGCGTCGGCCATCTTCTGGACACTACCCCCCTTGTGTACGGCTGCAAGCTTTGGTTTCAGTTTTTCTTCGAACTTCACCCAGTCGGCATCCTTTTTGAGTTCCCAAATATCCTTGAAGCTTCCTTTCCTTTTCTCTAGGTTTTTGGCCCTCATCGTCACTGTCGTGATTGTACCTCGTATTCCAAAACCATGACACTTTTTTTCTCAACCACAGCTGATCTCAATATTGTCCAATGTATCTGCTAACAAATAACTATATATATGAAGCAACAGAACAAAAATAAAATCGTTCATGATTGGCAGTTGAACGGTTGAATTCGGTTCAAATGACATTTACGCGCAGTTTATTATCACCAAATACATACCATTTAAGCCATATCTAGGCAACATGAGAAGAATGAAATCGTTTGCCATGTACCCTAAGTTGCTCATTAGAGTGCCTAAATGTTCCGTTAATTGTATATAATAATACTTTCAGAGGGGGGGGGGGGGGGAATATATAACATACAAATGTTACAATTCAATATCAAACAATTACATTTGACTGTCGACCCATGTTAAGATCTAAACTTAAATATAAGACCAGGTTGGACTGAGGTTGTATATCATCCCATTTATTTAAATTAAACAATGTGAATGTATAAAGTTTCTACAGCTGATTAAGGGCATTAACTTGTAATGACGTACAACCTCCCCAAAATATCATGGTTATGCGTCAGCCAAACCACGCTTCCGACTTTCATCGAATAATACTAAAAATAAGATATCAATAACAATGAGCGTGTATGTAAATATGTGCGTATTGACCTGCAAAACAAAAATGAAATATAGCTTTCCTCTGCCCCATGCCTTTTGGTGGTGTTTGTGTGTGTGTGTGTGTGGGGGGGGGGGGGGGGGGGGTAAATGTTCGCCAGACCATGTCTGCTTGCAAATTAGCCAACAAAATGCCAACAGCAAGCAAGGTGGGGGGGGGGGGGGGGGGCTTCCTTTTTCGACAGGGGGCTACACCAGGTGTCATCAGATCGACGACGCTAAGCCCCGTCGTTGCGAGCGCTGGGGCATGAAGAAATGAGCGGGGTGGGGGGGGGGGGCTGGGGCCCTCCCCCATATAAATTTTTAAACTAAAAGCCCATCAGAAGCTATTTGGGACGCACTCTGGGCAAAATTTGCCTTTTCTCATGGACCCAATATTTTTTCTCGACTCGATCTGGAATTTTGTGAAAAACTGTTAAAACTTCTGATACCGGTACTCACAAAAGAAGAAAAAAATGTTGATTGTCGGAAAGTATTTTTTTTTGCTTTCTGGCATGCTAAAGAAAGTTTGTTTCGCGGGATAACATACACTAGCGCAAACTGTGTGTGTGGAGGGGGGTGGGGGTAACACTTGCCGATGGGAAAGGGAGCTCTAGCCCCCCCCCCCCCCCCCCCGGCGCCACCCCTGCAACAGACAAATAGGCAAATGAGTATTAGAAACAAACGCAGCATACGAATCATTTAAATTGAAAGAGTTTCAATTCTCCACTGAACACACTTCTGCCCACTTTGAACCTTTTGCTATATGAACTTTTAGTTGTTATAGTAGCTGGCCTGAGTTGAGGTCATACATCTTCGCGTATAGGTGTTGAGAGGCATTGTGTTTTCCACATAACCGTGTCCCCTACCTACGCTGCCCACCCCCCCCCCCCCCGCCCCCAACCGACTTTCCAAAATCAGTCTTATGTTTTTTTTAAATCTTTTAGGCGTTCGAAAGTACACTGCACATCGCAGCAGATCAAGAATTTTCCAAGTAACATCAATTACCCGCACAGTTAGTCCAAGCTAAAACTCAAATCCTCAAAAAATTGAATGGCTTTGTGCGTTAACTGAATTACCAAACAAAACGAAAGTACACTGCGGGCATTGAGTACAATTTTGGACTGTGGCATAGTTAGACAAACGGCGGCGCACTGACAGGGATTGGAAGATTACGGGGGGGGGGGGGGGGGGGCATTTCCGGGTCGTTGGGTGAAGTCCTTCTCTTTAATTTATTTTTTAAATGTCGTCAAAAATCGCATTTTCAATAATTCAGAGACTGATCCATGTATGAACTTCTCCCAAGATATTACTTAATTTGTTATTCTTGTAATCATAAATCCAAGTGATGAAAACCCCGTATATATGGAGGAACATCTACTCATTTTCAAAGGAGTTGTCGAGAATGAAAGCGTTTCACGGAACCTAAACAGTAAATACAGGTGTGTCCTCCTCTCTTTCCGGGAGCGGGTCTTTTCGGCCTCGGGAACATTCGGCCTCGGGAACATTCGGCCTGGGAACATTCGGCCTGGGAACATTCGGCCTCCGTTTTCAACAAGGGAGACTAAGAGAGATGTAGTTATATCATTCTCTTTATATTTCTCCGATGCTTCCTCTAACTTCTTGGATACCTTTGGACAAGCAAGTAAGCGAGCAAGATTGATATTGGATTCGAATGAATGAAAAGTTTCAGCGCGCCAAAGGCGCACGGGGATGATGTGGGATTTAAATCCCTTGCGCGACCCGAATAACTTTACTTTATAATTTTATTTCCTTATGAATACTGAAATCGCAGTTTGTTTGTTGTTTTAGAAAAACAGAAAAAGAAACCCAAACAGTCGCTGGTTTGGGAGTATAGCCCCAGTATGTTATCCATAACGGTTACAAAAAGGAAAAAATCCACCGATATGTGTTTCTGAAAGCTGAAGCAATTAATGAAATGAAAGGTTTCAGCGCACAGAAGGCGCCCAGGGACCACGTGGGATTTAAATCCCTTGAGACCCGAACATCTTTATTTGCTTTATAACTTTATTTGCTTACGAATCCACGAGAGTTTTTTTTAAAGCTGGAAGTCATCCATCAACCTATAAGGGAGAGGAATATAGTTACAGTCTACATACAAAGGTTCAAGTGTTCAAAGAAACTGTAATAACAGTATATATGATCGCCTAATCAAATGCGATTAAATCAATCAAGCTTCAGTCGTACTGTAAAAACACTGTATGAGTATCTCATCAGAGGCCAGAACTTTGATCACTACTTCAGAAGAACTTATAAAAACAAACTTTTAAAGCTGAGTTGTGCCAAACAACACCCAAGAAGAAGTATATCAATTCGGGTTTGCATGTCGGTATTGGAGCACACATATTGTCATTCTGTTATTCAATACAGTGGATTTTACACAATGGATTTTATATTTCATTATTCATTATGGATCGGTCTCGTGCTTAATATATTTCGACTTTAGGAATAAAGGTAGGTCATATATATTATTCTTTAAAAAAAATATTCTGGAAAACACCTAATATACAAAAAAACACAACAAAAGGAACTAAAAAAATATTTTTTAAAGTTATTTTTCAACTCCCAAACTCAGAAATGTTTTACCAAAAGTTGAAAACTGGGAACATTCGGCCTCAAAAGTGGGAACATTCGGCCTCGACTGAGGCCGAATGTTCCCGGAAAAATACCTGGGGCCGAATGTTCCCGAGGCCGAAAAGACCCGGAACCCTCTTTCCCAGTTCTAAAGTCTTCTCTCCTTGCCGTTTTTTTTTTAAAAATCCGTTCCCAGAATCTCACCCGCCTAGCAGTTAGGAGGAGCTTGGTGGATAAAAATAAAGTACAGGATAGATGTTGGGAAACTGTGTTACTTGAACTGCTTGAGAAACCTGCCCGACAGCCGGTGGTGCAAATTGATGCTTAATACTATTTGGAACTCTAATATAGAAACAGGGTGGTCAAAACACGTGAGGGAACTAATGGACAACTACTCTTTAGAGGTCTCAGACATAGAAAAAGGGATGAAGGAAGCCAAACCGTTTGTCATAGAGCGAGTCATGGAAGACTGCAATCGAAACTGGCGAGCAGGGGTTAGCGTATAAAAATCATTGTGGGGGTTACGATATGAAGAAAAGGCAGCCTTTGAAAAGTACCTAGATGGCACATTTGGGGGGTCACTGCTGTTCAAACTAATGTCAAGATCACTAGAGCTTCGGGGTGAAATTGGAAGGGATGGAGAAAGGGAATGCCAAATGTGCACCTCTGGAGTATTGGAGACCCTGGAACATTTTCTCTTAGAATGCCCACAATATATGCCTCATAGGATAAAATTTACTGGAAGTATAATGAAGAAATGGGATGAAGGAAAAACGGAGAGATGGCTGAGGGGGAACACGAGGGAGAGGGTAGGAATGCTCATTGAAGAAACTGAAAACGAGGAAGTGAGGGAAACTATTAAACAGTTTATATCTGAATGCTGGGAGGAGAGGAGGTGGGGTGCAGGGGGAATGATGGCCTGGGTTCTAGTCGTTTCGTCCCATGGTCGTTTCGTCCCAGGACGTTTCGTCCCGTTTTGGGCGTTTCGTCCCATTTATTTTGGTCGTTTCGTCCCATGTATATTTTTCACTTTAGTCATTTCGTCCCATTTGGATTTTTCACTTTGGATGTTTCGTACCATCCGAGATTGGCTAGGTAATCTCAAATTTGGTTGATTATTTATGATTATTTATCAGTGAGACTATGCAAATATGGATATCATTGGATCAGTTAGTTCCAATAATATTCATATACGCATAGTTTTACTGGGGAAAATTAAGACGTTTCAGACTCATTCATTTTTGGGGCAGTTTTGACCGATTTGTTAGGGTTAAGTCATAACAGAACATATAACGACGACGAATTGAGTATTATTGTTTATTATTTATAACAAAAAGTGACATAAAAATGAACAAATGAATGAATGGATGAATGAACAAATGAATGAATGGATCAACAAATGAACAAATGAATGAACAAATGAATGAATGAATGAATGAATGAATGAATGAATGAACTTGATTTCGTTAACTTATTTAATCGTGACATATCGAAATTACTTTGGAATTATTCACCGAAAAAGCGCAACTAGAAAGTTTCACTTTTTCAGTGAATAATTCCATGAATGAATGGGTGAATAAATGAATGAATGGATGAACAAATGAATGAATGAATGAATGAATGAATGAATGAATGAATGAATGAATGAATGAATGAATGAATGAATGAATGAATGAATGAATGAATGAATGAATGAATGAATGAATGAATGAATGAACTTGATTTCGTTAACTTATTTAATCGTGACATATCGAAATTACTTTGGAATTATTCACTGAAAAAGCGCAACTAGAAAGTCCTCTATCTCATCAGACACACGACCAAAACTGAATGACAAACTATGAGGGATTGAAATAATCCGCATGCAAAGATGTGCAGAAAACCTAAATAAGACCAAGGCAAGGATTGAAACAATCTTGCCAGCGAACAGCCCTTTTAAGGGCTTTTTGTTATTTATTTAGGGTTTTTCTGGGGGGGGGGGTGGGTGGTTGGGTGAGGTCATTTGGAATTCCCGAAGGATAACCAGATACCTCATAATCACATACAGCATCCTATCTCACAGACGGCTTGATGGATGACTCCCGGTTTTTCAAAACTAAACTGTTAGAGCTTTCTCCACTCGTTTTTGTAACCGCTATGGTCATATACCGGGGCCGCTACCAAAACTGGCGTTGCTGTTTGGTTTTCTTTGTAATTCTTCCCTTAAATTTGCCATCGCACAACATTATATTCTGGCTCGCCACCATGGTGGGAATCAAACCTCTACCATCGCCAAGCTGGAACCGAATAAAGCCCACTCTCTAATAGTCTTAATGGCGTTGAGGGATTGATTATTGACAATCTAATATAATTAATATCAGGTACGAGTTGTCCAGGGGTGGGTACGAGTTGTCCAATCATGGGTACGAGTTGTCCAGCCGAAAATGGGTACGAGTCGTCCAATTTTGGGTACGACTTGACTGGTACGAGTTGCCGTGGGTACAAGATGTGTAGAAACCCATGGGACGAAACGACCAAAATGAAAAATATACATGGGACGAAACGACCAAACTAAATGGGACGAAACGCCCAAAATGGGACGAAACGTCCTGGGACGAATCGAATGCTGGTCGTTTCGGCACCGAGTCGTTTCGGCACCGGCAGTCAAGTCGATTCGGCACCTGGGAAAGGTTGTTTCGGCACCCAGACCAGGTCGTTTCGGCACCTGCTAAATATTTTTAAGAACTCATTTCTAACATTGTTGTGCAGTATTTTTTGAAGTATATTATGAAAAATTTGTTATATGCTATAAATATTTTTTCTGTTTTGTGTTTTGTTTATCGTTGGTTTGAAGTAGTTTGAAGTATTGTGTGGTATAAAATTTTAATAAAGTTCAAAGGGTAATGATTTCAATGTTTTGTATGGCTTTGTTTTCAAAGTGATCACATTGTCGGCCCATTTATGATCAATCCTATGCAGCTGTTGTTTCAGTTGTTAAGCATAACAGGATGGTCGGGGTAGTTGTTTTTGTAGTGATTAGACATAAGAGGTGTGACCAACAGTATTCAGTCAACAAAGAAAAACGGCCCATTAGATGTTTGTTGTTAGAAAGGAAAAATTTCCTATAAAGATTGGTCTAGGTTCAAATCATGTCATTATTCAAAATGTCTGGAGATATATGTATAAAGTGTAACACTGCAGTCCGACCCCGTCAACATGGTCTTCAATGCGATGGGTGCGCAAGGTGGCAACATAGAAAGTGTGATACTGGAATTAGTCAGAGTGAATATAGAGAAGCAATAAGACAGCACAGAAATGTAGAATGGTCGTGCACGGAATGCTCACAACAAAATAATAATGGCACTAGTGACAATAGTAATGACGCTGACAGTATTTTGGGGAATAATGCTACTTTCGTGGTTCAACATTCATTCAACACTGTAGATGATGAAGCAGCCGCTGGGAGTGAACAAACACAATCTTTTAATATAGATTCATCCTTTCGAACACGTGAAAGTATAAATGAAAATTCAATCACAGAAGAGACAGGGACTATTGCACAGACACAAATTTCCGATGAAGAGAAAACATATCATGTCATAGATTCCGGCACAAAACGTGGAAAACGCATGTTAGTAGATGACAGTGGCCATAGTTTTACCGTAAAAAAGCAGAAAAATGACCACATCCTATGGCGGTGTACAAAGCGGGAACGAGGAGCAAACTGTCCAGCAACCGTTATTCAAGATGGCGAGACGTACAAGAAAGGCATGAAGGAACACGCTCATCCAGCTGAGCCTGGCAAACATATAGCAGTGACCATAAGAGCTGAGGTAATTAAACAAATTATATACATATATATATATTTTAAATATGGGAAGTGTGTATTTCCTGACTTTCTCGATTTATACCTAGAATAGATAGAAAAAAAAAAACAATTCGACGTTTTTGAAATGTTTTTCTTTTTTCATTTATTATTATTTACAAACGCCTGGAATAGAAAGGATATTTTTCACAATATTTGCAATAAAACCACACAAATACGGATGTCTATAGTCACATCGGTTTGGTTGGTTTTCTTACAAATTTGTGAAGTGTGCATATCCTGAGTTTCTTGATTTATCCTCTGAGCTATTAGACCCGAACAGAGAGAGAGAGAGAGAGAGAGAGAGAGAGAGAGGGGATTCATTATTTAAATGTATTTAAATTTATTTTTAATTTTTCGACGTTTTTGAAATGTTTTTCTTTTTTCATTTATTATTATTTACAAACGCCTGGAATAGAAAGGATTATGATTATTGTGACACGTTTTCGTTACGTTCGTCTTGCACGCCATATACTGACCCGACGCTCCAACAGAGTAACCTCCCGAACTAGACGTCATTTTAAAAAAATGTTTATATGTTTATTTTAATGTTTTGGTTGCTTGAAAACAGTACTATCTTTTATATATGTTATATGCTATAAATATTGTTGCTATTTTCTATTAAAAATGTTGTTAGGTTCATTGATATAATAAATAAAAAAGTTTTTTTTTATTGTTCCCGAGTAGAAAATCCCTTGGTGCCGAAACGACCTGACCTAGGTGCCGAAACGACCCGATGCCAAAAGCGTCGGTGCCGAAACGACTTGGCTAGTGCCGAAACGACCTGACCTGGGTGCCGAAACGACCGGGTGCCGAAACGACCCGATGCCGAAACGACCCGACACCGACGAATCGACCATGGGACGATACGACCTGATCCCTGATGGCCTTCTCTTATGAGAACCGCGACGAATCAGCGGACGGCCAAAGAATTATTATTATCATATAGACCACGTCAGTTGCCGTTCTCAAATTTAGAAATTGTTTTATGTTTCTTATTAATCGTTGTTTCATTTAATGAAATGATTATGCTGTTGGGTGACATATGCTCGTCAATCTGAGGTCGAAACGATCAAGAGCAAAATTGTGTTGTGTTGCACGTCGGTGAAAACGCTTGGCGATTAGCGAATGGCGATTGGCGTGTCCGCTAGGGGTTTCCATATGTAACGTTAAATGAACGGGTACGTTTCCGTGGGCCATTCCGAATGTATTCAGAATTCAACCGACTAGTGTGTCATGCGCAGTGCAATTACAGAATCTTATTCTCAAGGAAACGTTCATTTCACGTTACATGATATTCAGAATAATCGATATTGATCAAGATTGCGTTTCTCGTCAAAGAATTAACCGACGACACAGAAAAAGTTGGTTGCGTTATCGGCAGCTAACAAGAATTATTCTGTGCACAGGCACTCGACAAATTATCAGATTTTATCATTTTTAATAAAATATATATTATATTATCAATACTAAAAAAATAGTTTTGATAATATAACATATATTTTATTAAAATTGATAACATCTGATATTTTGTCGAGTGCCTGTGAATGGAAGTAGATTCGACACTTAATGTAACTGCAATGTGCAAAACCTTTGGAAGCTTTGAACCTTGTAATAGCTTTCAACAATGTTTTATTTTATGGTAGAGTGAGACGTGTTTGATACAATTTGATCTCAACACCGAATTGGAATTATAAGAATAGTCTAAATTTATTTTTGAATGGTAGAGTGAGATGTGGCTGAAACAAATTGGTCTCAACACAGACACGGAATTAATTATAAAGACAGTCTCAGTTTATTTTTCTATGAAATTAGAGAGCTAAAGTACAGACATGGGTACCAGGATACGTCGTCGCCTCACAGAAACTTGGCCAGTAAATATATATGGGGCCAACAGGAGTCATGTGTTACGGCTTATTTCTAAATAGGTCAGTGGCGTAATGTGTATTTGGGGCAGGGGGCTGGGGAGGGTCCGGTCAAAATGCCTAGTTGCATAATTTAATCACCGACTGGATGAAGATGTTATGAGTGTGGCTGCGTTGTGCTATAGAACAGGGGAATTAAAGAGTCCGAAAGATTTCCCGTATGATACGGCAGTAAAACTCGCAAGAAGAAACGGAGGTAGGGGCGCGCGTTGGACACCTGTCACAAAAAGTCGACTAAAGACCAGGTGGCAGTCAGATGTTTGGACTCGGCGTATAAAGCTGGTAGAGCTGCATGGGACTTGCTCCGAGTCCTCGCGTGTTAAAGCGAATGGGCCGTAGCAGTACAGTGTTACATGGGGTAAAGCACGATAAGGCCCATTTGGGTGGGGCGCAATTCTGTGGTCGCGGTTGAGTCGAAGAGGCCTTGTAGGCTACTAGAGTAACATCGCAAAAGAGTCATGGGCACGGAGACGTCAGAGCGAGAGGGCGGCTGTTCACTGAGAATGCTCGTGCCATTGTAACAATGGAGGTGTGTGTGTGTGTGTGGGGGGGGGGGGGGATACAGTGTTATATAGGTTAAACAGGCTACGGAAAGAAGGCGTTGTGCAATAGCATAGGTAAAAGCATCGGGTCGAGCCGTATTGGAAATGCCCAGAAGCCCCAGCGACGTTAAGGCCCCGATGACCGACAGACCACATCCTGGAAAATCCAACGGATTTGTTTACGTAAATAAAACTGCTTCACCGGTCATGGACCTTCTTCAGAGACCCTTACCATAGGCATGGGAATACACGTGGGCTTCTAGCCATATACTGTACATACCAACACATACCGCTCTACTACTTTACAAGGTCTGTACCCAGTCACATAAGCCTTAAAATCCCATTCTAATAACACATCTGTGAACCATAAAGGTTTTATTTGCACAATCGCGTACGAAAGGTTGATGGTTGCACAGATGACGGAACTTGTCAGTTCTTTTCTTAAATTGCACAAGTTTAACATGAAGGGACTAGGAGGCGTGCACCCCCACACACACACCTCCATTGTTACACTCCCAAACAAAATAAATCAAATTAATTCTCACCCCTGAAGGCGTACTTGTACGCTATTTTTCGTGTGTGAGTGGAGGGGGGTGGGGGGGGGGGGTGTATTTTGGCTTACAGTTCTGACCACGAAAACACCATTCTGAAAGGTTCTGCTGTAACATTTCACGATACCCCCCCCCCCCCCCTCCATCCCCAATTACATAACTTCTGCAATTGCAATTCCGTAAAAGAAGATATCTTTCGGTCCCACCACTTTCCTATAATAAAACCCAATCAATCAGATTACTAAACTGTTATAACAGATAATTAGTTTGTTTATTGAGAGTTACGGCACTTTCGAATACCAAGGCCATATCGTGTCGAGCAGTTTTACAAATGGAGAAAGCCGGAGTATCTAGAGAAACCATCGCTCAGCGACAAGTAACTGCTAGACTCCCCAACGAACTCACCAGGCACAAGCCAGATGAGCATTGGTTGAATGCACGTGTGCCATCAACGTGCTGCACATCTAAGAACACTTTGTATCTGTGCCCCTGTGTGCGCAGTTAGGGGTGACTTGCTCACTGTCACAATGCAAGTGGTATGGACCTCTTTCGAACTGTCGACCTATCGGTCACAAGTCCGATGCGCCAGTCAATGAGCCGCCGTGCTCCCCATTAGTTGCTTTTAAAAGATAACTATAACAGATCATTAATTGGTAAAAATAGATAAGGCCAACTTAATCTGTTCCAACAGAATATTAGTTGGCTATAACTGTATAAAAACTGTTGAAAACAGATTATTAGTTGGTTATAACACATTACTAATTTGTTAAAACAAATTATGAATCTGTTATAAAAGTTTATTAATCTGTTGTAACAGATAAATAACTGGAGGCGGGTTGGCACTATTACACCACCGTTGAAAACAAAATTCGGCCTCAAGATTTGTGATGTGCAAAACTATTTGGTCAGTGCGCAATACTGCGCATGTCTAGAATAACGATTATTCCTCCAAGTGAGGTGGATTAACAGAATGCATTCAGAATAGTATTCCAGAATACGTCCACTTGAACAGAACGACACGAATCGCCTTCTGCCTTATCTGCGCATGTCCAGAATAACACTAGTATTCTCGAATGGCCCACGGAAACGTACCCAACGTTTCCTTGCGAATAAGATTCTGTAATTGAACTGCGCATGACACAGTAGTCGAGTGAATTCTGAATACATTCGGAATGGCCCACGGAAACGTACCCCTTATGTCGCTCATTTTTCACTTCCGTTAGTTCTTGCACGCGTTTAGAGAAAAAATAATTCTGTGACAATGACTGCGTTTGAAGGTTAATTTTTATTTCCATACCTTAGCTCTGAACATAGTATATTCTGCATTGCATTCATAAAAAGATAAATAAGTGACATTACTTTTTGTTGTACATTTACACATTTTATATCGCTTGTAGCCTATTTTCGGTGTAACACGAAGCGGTTTTGGGCGTTACTAATTACCGATAAGTGCCGCTAAAACCGTCCAAACCGACGAAAAACATGGCCAACACCGACCAAAAAGCTCGGGCAATACCGACCAAAACAATAATGAAATTTTTTGAACCTCTGATATTTCATCTGTGCTGGAGTGGATCAGCTATCGTAAGTAGTTCAGCGATCCGAACGTAGTGGCTACCCCTCTATCAGTCCTATAGAAAAAGTCCCCATCAAGTTTTTATGGGAACTCAAAACTCGAATTTAGAAATATATATCAAGCTTTCACTCTTATTACCGACTGCCATCGATAGTACACATATTTCCTTACATGGGTACGGGTCAAAACGTACCCAGACCGAAACGTACCGAATGAGTCAAAACGCACCCAGACCGAAACATACCCAGACCATGAGTCAAAACATACCTAATACCCTTTTTCTCAAATAAAAAGAGATAAAGAAAGAAGTCATTGATTCAAAACATGATGTAAATGAGAGTGTTATATTAGTAAAAACAATTGCAGAATCAATTGCATTTTCTGTTGGTACAGCCATTTATGATTAATCCTTACTAATTATAGTGAAGGGAGCACGGTGGCTCAGTAGGTAGGGGTGCAGGCTGCAAGCCGAGAAGTCCTCGGTTCGAATCCCACCTGCGACATCTGCGTTGTGTCCTTGGGCAAGACACTTCATCTCCATTGCCCGCGTGGGGGCACAGTAGCGTTGTGCACTAAGGCGTACTGCACGTCGATGGTGCACTTGTCTTCAACCAATGCTAACCCTGCTTGTGTGGAGTTGCTATGTTCACTTCATCTCCATTGCCCGCGTGGGGGCCCGATGACGCCGTGTACTAAGGCATACTGCACGTTGATGGTACACGTCTTCAACCAATCTAACCCTGCCTGTGCTGCAGTGCGGAGTTACGATGTTGGGGAGCTGGCAGCTGCTCGTCGTTGCTTCTCTCCGGGTACTCCGGCTTCCTCCACCCGTAAAACTGTCACGGTCATGATTAGCCATTGTGCATGAATATGTGACCTTAAACATCAATAAATAAATAAATATAGTTGCTATGTTGGGGAGCAGACAGTTGCTCGCGTTGCCCGGTGGTTCTCTCCAGGTACTCCGGCTTCCTCCACCCGTAAAACTGTCGCGGTCATGATTAGCCATTGTGCATAAATATGTGACCTTAAACACCAATAAATAAATAATTATAGTGAACCCATGTTAGTGTGTTCTGTTATAACAACAATTATCAATGTTTGTTTCACTTTTGATTTCTTTTTGTAGGAATCGACAATCTTTTCACGTGATGATTGTAACCGCTAATATTATTACTGATCATTGTAAACACAAGTTAGTGTTTTCTGTAATAACAGCTATTATCAAGCAGTATTGAATGTTATGAGTTTTCCTTTTATTTCTAATGATACCATATAGTTTACTTTATTTTGAAAACATCTAGCCATCTATAAAATATGCGTAACTACCCGATGATGTTATTAAGTTCATCATGTCAGAAAGGTCAACACGCCCGCGAGTACGACCAGAGTATCCGTGCCTTTCTTGCCAATGGAATGTGAGGGCAAGGCAGGAGGCTTTGTGTTGTGATATATGCGACCGATGGCAGCATAGAACATGTCAAACAGGAATCGACAGGACTCAGTACCGACAAATTGTGCGTGGTGAGATTACTGATTTTCAGTGGCAATGTGGCAGTGCTGGGTGTTCAGCGCCATCTTTGGACGTGCCTGTTCAAGAGAGTACTCAGGACAGTTTTGTGGTGCCTGCTAATAATTCAGAGACACCTATTCATGAGAGTACGCGTAATCGTCGTCGGCAGCTACATCATCAAATAAAGCATCATTCCATATATCCAACAGAGACTATGACATAGTTGATCGTGTGCATGAAAACTCTATACCTGATGAAAACCCTGATGGAGTATTAGACTCTGAGGAAACACCATTAGAATTCGGAGTTGTGGACAGTGGTTCTCAGAAAGGGAAAAGAAAACTGGTGTTGAATCACGGATATGCATACACAGTGAAGCGCAAAATTGGTGAAACAACTTATTGGTGGTGCAGCAAGTGAAGCAAAAGCTACCGCTGCCCAGCTACCGTCATTGAGAAAAATAATGTTTTAATGAGTGGTCAGATGTCTCACACTCATCCTTGTGATCCAGGACTTAATTTGAAAACTAAAATCATGACAGATGTAAAAAGTGAGCACCACAAATTGTTTTTCAGTCTATGGAGACGAGATTCGGAGACAATAATGCAGAATATAATATTCCAAACCCGTCTCTTCTTTCTAGGACGGCAAATAGAGTCAGGCAAGCACTGTCCCCACAGAACCCAAAGATTTAAATTTATAACTCAATACAACATATATTGAGGAGGATTTCTTAAAATCTGATTTGTGGGTTGATAGCAAACGTCACATCATTTTTGTTACTGGTGATCAACTTGAACTTCTGTCAAAGTCTCGACGTTGGTACGTGGATGGAACATTTAAAATTGTTCGGAAACCTTTCGTTCAGTTATTTAGTGTTTATCACTACTATCGTGCTATTTGTAGATGTGCTATGTATGTTTATATACATATTCAACTAATAAATGTTGTTGCATAATAAATCTTCTTTTTTATCAATGGGTATATACATGTAGACGAGCCCCAAATTGTCTGCCAGAAGTTTCACCAAACAGACCAGTTTTTCGGTTAATTATATATGTGGGTACGTTTTTACTCATGGTTTGGGTACGTTTCAGTCTGGGTACGTTTTGACTCCTTGGGTACGTTTCGGTCTGGGTACGTTTCAGTCTGGGTACATTTTGACCCGCATCCCCTTACATTTGTGCAGAGCTTATTCATCCAAATTATGTTTTATCCTTTAATTATCGTTATTTTAGTACTCTCGAAGCATCAACGAGTGTTTTGAAATTGGCCAAGTTTTTGTATAAATATAAAACAGTAAAAACAATAACCCGTTAATGGTGCCGAAACGAATAGACCTTTTCATCGATGCAGAATCAGAATATCGATCCCATTCATACAGAGGAGATTATGAAACTCAATCGCATTCGCACAGAGGAGGTTATCAACCCCTATGCACAAACGTGATTGAATTTCCGATTCCACATCAGTGAAATCATTCAGATCACGCTAGATCAAGTTCAATTACATGTAGAATCCAATGCTAACACCACCCAGTTGGAAGCTATCAAACTCTACATCCGGATTCGTGAACATATAGCAGATATTAAGCACAAGTGTGATACTCCTGTGTCTATTCACTTTAACCAAAACATCCACCAGCAAGCAGACTTAAATTACCGCATCATACAAGTTATTTACTCCGACCCTGAACACCCCAATATAGTTGACCACTGTCGGATAATAGAAATCAAATGGATTTTCACTCTCAGAACACTTCAACCACTAGGACTGAACAGAAAGGACTTTTGGTGTTTTGGTTATGTTGAGGTTAATTAAACGCCACAAATGTTCAGAAATTTCAATTGTTCAGCTGAAGAGCAGACATGAGTTGAGAGAAATAAATATTAAAAGAAAATTCTCAGCAGTAAAAAAAAGCATTACTCGACAGAGAACCTCAAATGTAAAAAAAGACACAAAATGAATTTCTCTCTCGATTCATTCATTTTAATATCATTTTGCAAGAAATAGTAATAAATAAAATAACACTTCGAAAAGAGGTCTTTAACTTAGAATTGAACCAGAGTTGCCATCAGTTCAACTTCCCAAACACTGGCTTGTTTGATTCAAAGATGAACATGAAAGAAAGAAGAGATTCTCACACAGATATTTTTATCACTCGAAATGGATCAAAGGAACTTCCCCAGTATCTCCCATAATTCAAAGTTAAAAATGGCTGCGCCCATCATACTGTGATTTACGTTCTGTTTTCAATGTTCAAACACAGTTTTACAGTTTGTAAAGCAAAACTTGGGCTCCTTTATTCAAGTGTAGGAAAAATATAAATGGAACACTACTAAAAGGGAATTCTCTGTTCAATAAAACTTTTTTTTTAGCTTAACTTGACAAAGTCAAGATAAGCTGTTGCCATCATGCGTGCAGAAGTCTGTGAGTCTGTACACATTTTCCTTTAGCACAGGCTACACCCTGTAGTTCTTGTCTGATTGTCACAAAATTTCAGATGCAGGTTTGGGGTCATGTCTAGATGAGAACGTCCCCTTTTGGTCATGATCGGTCATCCGGTATGGCTGCCCGAGCCCAAAACCCCAAAACCATTAGTACAGTCTACAGGTCATATTTATGAAGGGATTTCATTGTAACTTGGTAGGATGCCTATGTATAATGCCTAGATGAGAACGTCCCCTTTTTGGTCATGATCTGTCAACCGTGATGGCTGCCCAAGCCCGAAACCCAAAAACTTTTAGCACAGTCTGCAGGTCATATTTAATATGGAGGGATTTCATTGTAACTTGGTAGGATGACTCCATGTGATATCTAGATGAGAACTTCCCCATTTGGTCGCGATCTGTCAACCGTGACGATTGCCCGAGCCCAAAACCTGAAAACCTTTAGCACAGTCTACAGGTCATATTTATGGAGAGATTTCATTGTAACATGGTAGGTTGACTTCATATAATGTCTAGATGAGAACATCCCCTTTTGGACGTGATTGGGCAACTGTGACGGCTGCAGGGGTCCGGAGCCTGAAAACCTTTAGCACAGTGTACAGGTCAAATTTATGAAGGGATTTCATTGTAACTTCGTAGGATCACTCTGGATGATGCCCAGATGAGAATGTCCCCTTTTGGTTGCGATCATTCAACCATGATGGCTGGCCGAGCCCAATGCCCAAAAGCCTTTAGCACACTCTACAGGTTATATTTATGAAGGGATTTCATTGCAACTTGGTAGGCTGACTTCATATAATGTGTAGATGAGAACGTCACCATTTGGACGCAATTGGACAACTGTGACGGCTACAGGGGCCCAAGGGACCGCAGTGGCTCAGTCGGTAGAGGTGCAGACTGCAAGCCGAGAGGTCCTCGGTTTGAATCCCACCTGCGGCAACTGCGTTGTGTCCTTGGGCAAGACACTTCATCTCCATTGCCCGTGTGGGGGCACGGTGGCATTGTGTACTAAGGCGTACTGCACGTCGATGGTGCACTTGTCTTCAACCAATGCTAACCCTGCTTGTGTGGAGTTAGTATGTTGGGGAGCTGACAGTTGCTTGCCATTGCTCGGTGGTTCTCTCCGGGTACTCCGGCTTCCTCCACCCGTAAGACTGTCACGGTCATGATTAGCCCTTGTGCATAAATATGTAACCTTAAACACCAATAAATAAATAAATAAATACAGGGGCCCGAAGCCCGAAAACATTTAGCACAGTCTGCAGGTCATATTTAATATGGAGAGATTTCATTTTAACTTGGTAGGAAGGCTCCGTATGATGTCTAGATGAGAACTTCCCCATTTGGTTGCGATCTGTCAACCGTGATGACTGCCCAAGCCCAAAACCCGAAAACCATTAGCACAGTCTATAGGTCATATTTATGAAGGGATTTCATTGTAACTTGGTAGGATGACTCCAAATAATGTCTAGATGATGACATCCTCTTTTGGTTGTGATTGGTCAACTGTGACGGCTACAGGGGCCTGGAGCCTGAAAACCTTTAGCACAGTCTACAGGTCATATTTATGAAGGGATTTCATTGTAACTTCGTAGGATCACTCCATATTATGTCCAGATGACAATGCCCCCTTTTGGTTGCGATCATTTAACCATGATGGCTGCCCGAGCCCAAAGCCCCAAAACCTTTAGCACAGTCTACAGGTCATATGATGTTTATGAAGGGATTTCATTGTAACTTGGTAGGTTGACTTCATATAATGTCTAGATGAGAATGTCACCTTTTGGACGCAATTGGACAACTGTGATGGCTACAGGGGCCCGAAGCCTGAAAACATTTAGCACAGTCTGCAGGTAATATTTAATATGGAGGGATTTCATTGTAACTTGGTAGGAAGACTCCGTATGATGTCTAGATGAGAACATCCCCTTTTGGTCGTGATCATTCAGCCTTGATGGCTGCCCAAAACCCCAAAACCTTTAGTATAGTCTAGAGGTCGTATTTATGGAAGGATTTCATTGTAACTTGTTAGGTTGATTCCATATAATGCCGAGATGATGACATCCTCTTTTGGTTGTGATTGGTCAACTGACGGCTTCAGGGCCACGAAGCCCGAAAACCTTGAGCACAGTCTACAGGTCATATATATGAAGAGATTTCATTGTAACTTCGTAGGATCACTCCATATTATGCCCAGATGACAATGCCCCCTTTTGGTCGCGATCATTCAACCATGATGGCTTCCCGAGCCCAAAGCCCGAAAAAGTTTAGTACAGACTACAGGTCGTATTTGTGAAGGGATTTCATTGTAACTTAGTAGAATGATTCAGTATAATGTTGAGATGAGGACGCCCCATTTTAGTTGCAATCGGTCTACCGTCATGTCTATACAGGCCTGAAGCCCGAAAACCTTTAGCACAGTCTACAGACCATATTTATGAAGAGATTTAAATGTAACTTGATAGGATGACGCATTTTGGAATAATTTCACTGTAACTTGGTAACTTTCGTTGACATAAGTAAGTGATAATTGAGAATACAAACACACCTGTACATGTACGTGTACGTGTACACGTACATTCGTGTACACCTCCATAGGAATTAGTGTTAAAATCGTGTACCTGTACACGATTTGAACGTTTTTTAGGGTGTTTTAGAATCCACTTTGAGAATTCAAACACCACTGAATTGTATCCTAGAGTGAAAAAAACGCCCATAGTTTTACGTACACGTACATGTACCATTCTGTGTTTGAATCGGTAAATGGGTTTCCCCATAGGATTCAGTGTTAAATTGCGAGCAAAAAAACGTTTTGTCGTTTCTAAAACACCGTCTTGCCGATTCTAACAATCCGCGTCCGTACACGATTTTAACACTGAAACCCTATGGAGGCGTACACGGAAATCCACTTGCGGATTTTAGGTCGGAAATCGACTCGTGTACAGACGTTGTGTTAGAATCCGCAAACCCACTGTCGCGTTTCCCGAAGTAAGACTAACACATGTTATTGCGAGGTAATCTTAATAAGCACTTAATGGAAATGTTTTGAATGAAGAATGTTGTCAGGGTGTTAGAATCCGCAAACCCACTGTCACGTTTTCCTGAAGTAAAAACTAACACATGTTAGCATTATGACTGAATGAGGTTTTCGTTCAAAAGAATCAATTATAAAATATGATCTGTAAAAAATAGACATTCGTGTCTTGGTTCGATGTGACGAAGAGAAATTGAGTTTAGATATCCGTTCAAAAGAGTTGATTATAAATATGATCTGTAAAATAGACATTCGTGTTTTGTCTTGATGTAAAGAAGAGAAATTGACTTTAAGCATCCGTTCAAAAGAGTCAGTTATAAATATGATCTGTAAAAAATAGACATTCGTGTCTTGTTTCGATGTTACGAAAGGAGATTGAGTTTAGAGAAAAGAATCAGAATTCTTGTGAAGTAATCTTAATAAACACTTAATGGAATGTTTAAACGCATTTTCCGCTCAATTAGGTTTTGATTGGTAAAATTTTTAATATATTCACGATAGCGATCAGAGAGATTTGAAATGAATGAATAAGTTCCTTTAACGTTAAAATTAGAAAAAAAACAGTTTTCTTTTGTGTGTTGAAATGTTTTAACCGTCATCAAAGGGATTCTCTCTTAATTCGACACTGAGTGAATGGTTCTTTGATATGTGAATGAAATTCCTTTGACAAAACGTAAATTTCTCTCAAAATGCGTTAAATCAGAAACCGGTTTGTCATGTACTGCTTAAGACGTATTTTAAACTCTTCCCATTCAATCGACACTGAGTTGAGATGTGAATATTTTTAGTTTATTATATTAAAGACGGAAAGATTTATTAACTTAAAAACATAAACATATAATTAAACATTTAATTTTGAAAATAATAAAACAATTAAAAACGAAAAATGTTTTTACAGATGGATTCTAGACACCGAGATCGAATTTTAGGGGAGTATGAACGTGCTAAGAAGGGCATTCAGTCGGCTGACAGAAGCAGACGTCTTGGTGAGATGGAACTGAAACGCGAAGCCACAAAAATATTTAAACCTGTGACGGAGGGTCAACAGCGAAGCAGGAAGGAGATAGTCGAAGAATTGAGACCCATAAAAGAGAGTTCTTTGAGAATGGGTCCGTTGCCTCTTAGTTTTGGAAATCGGCATTCTGTTCAATCTACACTGGATTACGTTCCCACGGAAATTCAAATGGAGACCGACACCGATACAGCTTCGACTATCACCACTGATAGCGTCGCATCGTCTGATGATGATGGCGGTAAGAGAGATCTGTTGTATGGATTTTATAAGGATTCGGAGGGGAGAATTTTTGTAGGTGACACAGAAGTAGATATTGGCGATGATGAATTGATCGTTGGTTCGAACAAATACGAATTGACTGATGGACTGCGCAGATTGCTCCTTTATGACAAGCCTAGCGATTACACAGATCAGCATTTCGACAATTACGGCGACATTCTGGTTCAGACCCACGCCATGAAGAGAAATAACGATGCCAGAGAGACGAGACCCAAAGCCAACAGAGGTTACAAGTGGACGAAAGTGGTGAAACCCATGTGGGATATGAACAAGAAGTTTGTCGAATCGGTGACTGGCAAAGGGGTGAAAACCACTTTTCTTCCGAGCGATTCTGATGCTCTGTCTCAGAGATTGAGTTTGTTGATGGCGAGCAGACGGGCTTGTAACACAGGATTAGATAATCAGATAGTTACTATATCTGACGAATTGTTAAGACAGAAGGTTTTGAATAAAAACCACTATAAAAGGTTGATGAACGAATTGAAGGATTGATGTGTATATAATAAGTAGAGAGAAACAAACAAAAATAAACAGTAAATTTTTACACTAGAATAATAAAAGTATTTAAACAACAAACTGATTTACCAGTGAAAAAACAAAATATATTATAAAAATAAAATATGTTGGTGATAAAGAACAGGGGATACGTCAGAACTTACGTTCAAGGCGGTTCTGGCATCTTCGATTCTATAATGCGAGCGTTCACGAGCGATGCGGGTAGAAAACTCGCATCGACTGCGTTTGAGATCGGTAAAAAAACGGCTTTGGATGCTGGTAAGAAAGCCGCTTCCGAAGCCAGTGGTAGGATAGCTTCTGTGGCTAGCAAGAGGGCAGCCGACGTGTTGATCGACAAGTTGATCAGTCCGCCGGCGAAGCGAGCTGCGTTAGAGCGAATGCCGAAAAGTTGGAAAGATTTTAAGGATGCTGTGGTACCCATACAAGATTTAGCCAAAATGACAAGTGGATCTGGATTGAAGAGAACTCACGACGGTGTGATATAAATAAATAATAATATTAAAACAACTGAGTTTGAAAAAACATAAAAAATTGTGTTTGAAAAGAATCTAAAATAACAAACAGAAAAATAAAACAAAAGATGAACATTAAAGATATGTCTTGGAACGACGCCGCGATCAAGAGGTCGAATAACGAGTTCTTTCCCAAAAGCATAAGAGGCTTGATAGTGGGAAAATCAAATTGTGGAAAGACCAGTCTGTTGATGAATCTGTTGTCCCGACCCGACTGGTTGGATTACGACAGATTGTTCGTGTTTGGCAAGAGCTTGTTTCAACCCGAATACAGATTGCTTCGAGAGTGCATGGATCGTAGATTGCCCAAGGAAGTCATAGCCAGAATCTTTGACAGTAGGGAGGAATTCGACAAGAGTGAAGCTCCACTTTCGACCATTTTGGACGGTGCGGCGATGGAGCTGATGAAGAGAAATGCATCTTCGAACGTCGAGTGTCGATTTTATAACGCTAGCGACGTTCCGGATCCTAGAGAACTGAAATCGGAAGATAAGAATCTCATGATTTTCGACGATCTGCTTTTGGAGAGACAGAACCGATGCGAATCGTATTACGTTAGGGGTCGACACAGCAACGTGGACTGTTACTACCTGTCACAGAATTATTTTCGATTGCCCAGACAGACGATAAGGGAGAATGCTAATTTTCTATGTCTCTTTCGCCAAGATCTCAAGAATCTCAATCACATCTATGGCGATCACTTTGCAAACGACATGAGCGCAGCGGAATTCAGGAGATTCTGCAAGAGGGTTTGGGATGGTGGACTTTACAATTTCGTCATGATCGATTTGACAAGCGAATTTAATCGCGGAAAATATCGGTGCGGATTCGACAAGTTTTATGTTTCTGATGATAATAAGATAGAGCGTGAAAATAAAATTGAGAAAATAATAAATCTTCTAATAATTAGTTTTGAATAAAAAAAAAAAAAAATTAAATATAATGTTCGAACATGGAGAATTGTTAGAATGGATAGCCGAGAATACGGCTGCAAAACAATCCATTCAAATCGTGGTGAGTGGCGATTCGCTACGAAATTCGAACCTTCCATCGAATTGAATAGAGAGAAAAGATACGAGATGGAGTTGGTGAATCTGGAGACTTATTATTCCTTTCCCAACGTCACCGAAAAGAATAACTCGTTCAAGTATTCCGACGGAGTGGATTGGTTGGAGATTCGAATTCCCAAAGGAAGTTACGACATAGACGATTTGAACAATTACATTCAGACGCGAATGAAGACGGATGGAAAGGGAAGCAACAAGATCAGACTCGCTCCCAATCCTAATACCTTACAGACAATGTTGGATTTGGAAGACAATTTTCGAGTAGATTTCAACACGGACGATTCTATAGGCAAGATGTTGGGATTCGATCAAAAGATGTATCGAGGCCACGCGGCATCTGTAAATACGGTCGACATTCTCGCAGTCAATAGCATTCTGGTGAACGTGGACGTGATTGCTGGAAGCTACGTGAATGGTAGCGCTCAACCGACGATCTATTCCTTCTTTCCAAACGTGTCGCCGGGTTATAAGATCGTGGAGCGACCTCGAAATTTAGTTTATCTACCAGTGATTTTAGACACGTTGTATAGTCTCAAAACCACGTTGACAGATCAAAATGGTGAACTGTTAGATCTTTGCGGAGAGAGGGTGACGATACGATTTCACATAAGAGAAATATAAAAGCAAAAAAAAAAAATATTGTGTATATATATAGATAACAAAAATAAAATAAACGCAATATTAATTTTACAAAATTATTTTAATATAAATAATTATTATTAAACAAGAAACAATTGAAGTAAATATATTTAAAAAAACCGAATTATGACAGAATACGTGATTAAAAACGTGAACATATCCGCAGGACAGAGGAAGAAACTTAAGAGAGCGTTAACAACTCGAGGCGAGGCGGTGAGTTTCAAATTCACTCACGAAGATCTGCCGAGAGGTGGTCAGGATTCGATCGCCTGGACCAGAAGTCAAATCAAAAGGATGGAGAAAGCGATTCGCGATGGAAGAGGGTTGACGGTGAGATTGAGTCCCGCTCAATTGAGATACAATTTGAGAATGAAAGGTGGTTTCCTACCGCTATTGGCAGGAATCGCCGCAAAAGCATTACCCTTTGCCGCAAAGGCACTACCCTTTCTCGGAAAGACTCTCGGCGTGAGAGCTCTCACGGGACTCGCTAGTTCAGCAGTTGAGAAATTAATGGGTGGCAGCGGACTGTTTTTGAAGAAGGGAGGAGCTGTGTGTTGCGTCCACGTAGACGACAGCAGTAAAGGATTGTATCTAGAACCCGTTAGAGGTGGCAACTCTCTGAGAGGAAACGGTCTCTATCTGAAGAGTGGACAGAACGTTGAGCGACTCGGCAAGGGTTTGTTGCTCGGTGAGAATTCGCCGTTTAAGAATATACCGATTTTCAATATGTTATTATAATATAAAATTATATGATTATATAAAATATAAATCATAGAAAGTATAAAATAATATATTTAAAATGGATAAAAAGGTGGAGAAACAATTAGACGATAATGACGAATATCGCGAGACAGAGTGCGAAAAAAAAAAAAAGATGTGGAAAAATGGTTAGACGCTAATGATGGATATATAAGGAAAGAACTGATGAAAGAGATAGATAAAGCGCGGGATAGACGGTTGGAAATGAAAAGAATGAGATGCTTTCCACCGTCACCACCACCTTCTGAAGAGAATGGTAATGATGCGAGTGTTACCAAGAGATGCACAACATTCGTTCATAATTATGATTCGGATAAACAAATGTGTTGTTATAAAAACGTATCATATTACAAAAAAAAGAAAAGAAGAATCGAAGCTGAAATTTAAGAAAAAAGGAAACGTTATTATATTATATGGGTAATAGTGAAGAAGGAAAACAAAAAAAAAAGTAATGAGATCTAAAAGATCTCATTACTTTTTTTTTTCCTTTTTCTTCGCTAAAAATCAATCTCTCTATTGTTTATATTTCCAAGTCCGTTATTAGCATGTTGACACTCGTGTTTTCAAGATGATCTCATCACGTTTTTCCTTCTTCTTCGCTAAAAAATCAATCACTCTATTGTTTATATTTCCAAGTCCGTTATTAGCATGTTGACACTCGTGTATTCTCCTTTTTCGAAAACGTGTTGAATGTTTATCTTTACTCTTTTGAGTTTTTTTACATCGGTGAACTTGCTCTCACCACCTGATTTGTCCACGAGTTCGTGTGAGATTTTTGGATATATGTAACTTCCATAGAACAACGTCAAATCGTCCTTGTCGAATTCTTTATCTTTAGCGATGACGATTTTCTGCAGATCGCTTTGATAGTCGTAAAACAAATCGAGCATGGCTTCATCCAATTTCAAAGTCATCTTATATCTATTGTATTTATGCTCAAAGTCCTTCATCTCGATCTCGTTCAATTCGATGGGATCGTGTCGTTGTAATCTATAGATTTTATGACTGAATTTCTTATACGTTTCGACTCGTTTCAATTTCAATTCGCATCTTTTAGGTGTTGCTGTCATGATCGATTATTTGTTTTTTTTTGTTTTATGAATTCTTGCAAATAATGTATATTTTAAATTTTGTATTTTAATAATTTGTTCAAAAAGTTTTGTTTTTTTTTTTTTGCTCTTTATATATATAAAAAAAGTTTTTTGATTTTAATTTCTTTAATGTGAAAATTTTTTTTTGTAAAAGTTTTTTTCTGTTTATATATAAATAAAAAGTTAAATTTAACATCTCAATTTTAAAATTTTTAACAAATTATCATTAAATACAAAAATTCGACAAAAAAATATTCTTACAAACACAATTTTGAGGTAAAAACAATGATCAAGTCCGAACATCCGAATTATAGTTTAGAACGTGCAAGACTTCAAACGTTTAAAAATTGGCCTTCGCATCTTGCTCAAAAACTCGAAGATTTAGCTGCTACAGGTTTCATTTATGTGGGTAAAAGTGACAGAGTTAAATGTTTTTGTTGCAACATACATTTAATGAATTGGGAACCTAACGACAGACCTTTGGTAGAACACATAAATAATACCAAAGGTCGTTGCGATTATTTGAAGAAGATCCAGTCATTGGTATTGATTAAAATTGAAGACGAAGAATGGGAAAGAAATAAAAACGAGAGTTTATTAAGGGGTATTTTACAATCCGGATATACGAAGGAACAATTGTACAATACATTGAATCACGCAAACAAGACGTTATCTCAATTCTTGACTTTAGAAGATTTGATTCGATTCATGAAAGAAGCAGACGAGTTTTGGAACGTGCAAGACTTCGAACGTTTAAAAATTGGCCTTCGCATCTTGCAGTTATCATCTATTGAGAAGGAATCGGGTGACATGAACACGCGTCTGCTTCGTGGAAATTTGTTTTGAACCTCGTGCGAGACTTCGCGTAAAAGTCGTAAGAGTTCTATTTGTCTTGAACCTTCTTCTTTTTTAATAGTTCGAACGACATTGTCGATTAATTTTTGTTCGCTAATAGTATTACGATTCGATTTTCTATCGCAAATCGTATCATTTTCTTTCGAAATGCGTAAATATAAATTACGATTTTTTTCTTCTTGGTTTTTTGGAGAATAACGATTTATTAAACAACGTCGACGTTTATGTCGAGATTCCGTCGTGGATGTTGTCGTCATGATCGATTATTTCGTTTTTTTTGTTTTATGAATTCTTGCAAATAATGTATATTTTAAATTTTGTGTTTTAATAATTTGTTTAAAAAGTTTTGTTTTTTCTCTTTATATATATAAATAAAAAGTTAAATTTTTAACATCCTTTTTTGTTTTCTCATATTAATTAAATTTTTTTCACGTTAAGGAACATAAAAAAAAAATTGATTAATTTCATCAAAAAATATTTTTCACATTAAAGAAAAAAACAAAACTTTTTATTTAAATACAAAATTCGAAAAAAAAAAAATATTCTTACAAATGAAGCAAACAGATAAAAAAAAATTGAAAAATTTAAATGAGAAAACCGTCCCTCAGTTAAACGAGATTTGTAAACTATTAAAAATTTCACATTTCAGAAATCATAGAACTAAATAAAAAAAAATTGAAGTCATACAGAAACATTTGTGAAACAATGGAAAGGCAAACGAAATGCCGATAGCAACAAAGAAAAAAAATGCATCGGTTGTGAAAAATGAGAAGAAGAAGAAAAAGATAGTAAACGGAATCGAAATGCCGACGTCGAAAAAAACCTAATAATGTTTCGATTGTGAAAAATAAGAAGACGACTAAACGAAAAACCATTGAAGAAGAACTTCAAGTTTCCAAAGAAAAGAAAAGAAAAACTAAAACGAAAACGAGTGATGCACTTCAGATTCTAGGCAAACGAGATATATTGAGCGAAATTCGACGTGCAATAGACGAAGGAAAAGGAAAAGAATATCTAGCGCAACTCGCCGCGGAACTATTTCAATCGAAGTCCGTGGAACGGGAGAGTGTGATCAAAGGCGTTTTTAAAACTTTCGACGTTCCCTCGTTGAAGAAAATCGACGTGGTTCCCTCGTTGAAGAAAATCGATCCGAAATTGTTCATGGAACGGGTGAAGAAAAAAGTTTTGGATTTGTTTCGCAAATACATGAACGTGGGACTAAAAATTAAGATGATACTCCATTGCGTGATGAATAAAATCGACGTGAACGTCGAACCCGTATTTCGAGGTTCAGATTTATCGGCTGTTTTCGAAAAGATGAAAGACAAGATGTTGACGTCTCTCGCGAATTATCAACATGAAGGTAGTAATTGGACGTTCGATGAGGTGTTGAAACTCGAAATTCACATAACTAAAAATGATTTGTTGAAAGGGTCTTCCTACCTGAAATTACTGTATTTCCTAGCTAAAAAACACGCCGTGATCAACGTGAAAAATAACGATGATCACTGTTTTAAATGGGCAGTCACCTCCGCTTTATACCCTGTCAAAACGAACCCTGATAGAGTTTCTCATTACGAGGAGACTTCTAAAAATATCGATTGGACCGGAGTGACTTTTCTAATGCAGTTAAAACACATTGAACTTTTCGAGGCTCAAAATCCCACCGTAGCGGTGAACATCTTGGGATACGACGACGAAAAACGAACGATCTATCCTCTCAGACAAACTTCGTATCTCGGAAGAGAAAAGACGATTATTTTATTATTGATTTCGAACGGTGACAATCGTCATTATTGTTGGGTTCCAAATCCGAGCCGATTACTGTCGAGACAAAATAATAAACATAACGGAAAGATATCTTTATGTTGCAATTGCATGAACGTGTTTCACAGCGAAGACTCATTGGCGAAACATCAGGAATATTGCAATGAAAATCAAGGTGTCGCCGTCGAAATGCCCAAACCTAACACCATCGTGAAGTTTGAAAATCACAATAGAAGGTTAAAAGTACCATTCGTCGTGTACGCCGATTTCGAATGTTTCACCGCGAAAATGAGTTCCTGTCAACCCAACGCTCTTCAAAGTTACTTCGGGAGATATCAAAAACACATACCTTCAGGCTATTGCATTTACGTGAAATGCGCTTTCGACTCGCAACACGACATGGGTCCCTTCACCTACACGAAACAGTATGAAGACGACGACGTGGCTCAAAGGTTCGTGGAAGAGTTAGAATCGAAAATTCAAATGTTATACGACAAATTTAAAACTCCGGCAAAAATGATCATCACGCGAGAGCAGTAGGACGAAAATAACAGAGCCACCGAATGTCACATATGCAGACAATCGTTCGACGAGAATTCGAAGGAAAATAAGAAGGTCAGAGACCATGATCATTACACGGGTCTGTATCGCGGTCCGGCTCACAGCAAGTGTAATTTAAAATATCGAGACGCCATTTTCTATCCGGTGATGTTTCACAATCTCTAGGGTTACGACAGTCATCTGTTCGTGAAAAATCTCGGCACCTCACACGAAGAATTAAATTGCATCGCGAACAGCGAAGAAAGATACATTTCCTTCATGAAATGGAAGCTCATGGAGAAGAAAAGAGTAATCATCGGAGAGACGTTGAAAGAAAAAAACGAAATTCATTCGTAGAGCCATACGTTTCATCGACAGTTTTAAATTCATGTCGACCGCTCTGGAAAAATTAGTCGATAACATGAGCAAGGATAAATTTAAAATCACGAGCGAACATTTCGGAGAACGAGTAGACGTCATGTTGAGGAAAGGAGTCTCCTTACGATTACATGAGAGATTTGAAGACACCGCACTACCTTCGAAAGAAGATTTTTATTTGAAATTATATGAATCCGACATTTCCGACGAGAATTACGGACACGCTAAAAACGTGTGCAAATCATTCGATTTGAAAACCATGAGAGATTATCACGATCTCTATCTGAAGACCGACGTTCTGCACTTGGCAGACGTGTTCGAAAATTTTCGAGACGTCTGTTGTTGAAATTACGATCTGGATCCCGCTTGGTATTTCACCGCACCTGGTCTAGCGTGGGACGCTCTGTTGAAGACCACCGAAGTCCAATTGGAATTATTATCCGACGTGAACATGTTGCTCATGTTCGAAAGGGCTGCGAGAGGTGGCGTCTCGATGATCTCTCACAGATATTCTGAAGCTAACAATCCCTACATGAAAGAAGGTTTCGATTCGAAACGGTCGACTAAATAGATACAGTATTGGGACGCCAATAATCTGTACGGTTGGTCTATGAGTCATCCTTTACCGATTGGAAATTTCGAATGGGTAAAGGAACCGGAAGAGATGCAAAAATGGAGAGACTATCCTTGCATTTAAGAAGTCGATTTGAACTATCCGGAAGAATTACGCGATCCACACAACGATTATCCGCTGGCTCCCGAACGAATGGAACCGAACGAAGGAGACAAGGAAAAACTCATTCCCAATTTATTTAACAAAGGTAACTACGTCGTCTACAGCCAGAATTTGAAACAGTACATCGATTACGGGATGAAATTAGTCAACATACATCGCATCATTCGATTCGACGAAGAGCCTTGGATGAAAAAATACATCGATCTCAACACGAATCTCAGAATTCGAGCCGAGAACGATTTCGAAAAAGATTTCTTCAAACTCATGAACAACTGCGTGTACGGTAAATCGATGGAAAACATCAGGAAGAGAACCGACGTTCGACTCGTCACGTCTGAGAAAAGAGCTAAAACATTAGTGGCGAAACCCAATTACAAACACCGAACCATATTCAACGAAAATCTAGTGGCCGTTCACATGCAAAAGACGCACCTGAAGTTCAACAAACCGTATTATCTCGGACCGATCATCTTAGATATCAATAAGCGCTTGATGTACGAGTTTCACTACGATTACGTCAAACGAAAATTTGGTGATAAAGCCAAACTACTGTTCACCGACACAGACAGTTTAGTTTACGAGATAGAGACGAAAGACATCTACCGAGATATATCTCAGGACGTGGTCGAGTGGTTTGACACGAGCAATTATCCCGTTGATCACCCGTCCAACATTCAATCGAACGACAACAAGAAGGTGTTGGGTAAATTTAAGGACGAGAGCGGCGGTAAACAAATCGTCGAATTCGTGGGCTTGAGACCCAAACTGTATGCTTATCATCTAGAAGATGATGAAGAGATCAAGAAGTGCAAAGGAGTTAAAGCGTGCGTGGTGAAGAAAAACATCTCTTTCCAAGAGTATAAAGATTGTCTGTTAGGAAGTGGTCCAGTGTATAAGACTATGAAATCGATTTGAAGTGAAAATCACGGCTTGTATACTGAAATAGTCAACAAGATTTCGCTAACGGCCGACGACGATAAGAGATTCGTGTTAGACGATAAAATAAGCACTTTGGCACTTGGACATTGAACTGTGGATCTAATTAGAGACGATATGAATGTGGATGATTGGATTCTAGATATGATTGTGGATGATAAGATTCCAGATATGATTGTGGATGATAGGATTCTAGAAAACCAAGAAGAATTAGATGGATTCAAAATTATAGAAATCGATAGTGACATCGAGAGAGTTAGTTTAAAAAGAAAAAGAAAAAAAGAAAAAAAAATAACGTCATTTTTTAGTGAATTATAATAAAATAAATAAAAAAAAAATATATATACACATTATGAATAAGAAAATAAAGATATCCGTAGAAGGTGTCATCTTACCTAACGAACCCCAATTCTTAAATTCCGAAAACGTTTGAACTAAGAGAGACAAACTACGTTTGATATCTCTTTTTGCGTCGTCTTTTTTCGCAGGTAGCGAAAAAGACGTATTTGAATATAATAGATATTTGCAGTTGTTATTCCTGTTCAAAAAATTGTCAAAAGATCAAGAGAAATACATTTACGACACGGTATCTAAAAAATTTCATTTGTTAAATCACTACAAAACGATCGAATCTGTTCTACTAAAAGATGGTAATATCAGGATTTCAGAAAATCAAGAGGAATTAGACGGATTCAAGATTATGGAAATCGATAGAGACATCGAGAATGTTAGTTTAAAAAGAAAAAGAAAAAAATATAAAAAAAATAACGTCATTTTAGTGAATTATAATAAAATAAATAAATAAAAAAAATATATACGCATTTATGAATAAGAAAATAAAGATATCTGTAGAAGGTGTCGTCTTACCTAACGAACCCCTATCCAACATTGATCTGTTGAATGCGGCAAAAGATTTGAAAATCAAAAGATTTTCTAAGCGTGTTTTCCAGAGATGCCTTGCCAAAGAGAAGACCTCGACAATCGGAATGCGGAATTTTAAATCAAGACGATTCATCGGGTGAAGGTACTCACTGGGTGGCGTGGATCAAGAACGGGAAGAAGAAAAATTATTATTTCGACAGCTACGGAATCTCGCCGCCAAAAGAAATAAAGAACTATTTCAACAAATCGATGGTTCGTTACAACACGGAACAAGTGCAATCACCAGATCAAGTGTTTTGCGGTCACCTGTGTCTCTACGTTCTCAAGAGATGGTCTGAAGGAGATCGATTTCAAGACATTCTCAATGATTTACATTAGAGAGAGATTTTTGTTTTATAGTATATATAAAGATAAAAAATTATTTTAAAAATTTTAATCGAATAAAAACGAAAAATAAAATAACATAGTTCATTTTTAATAAACTGCGTTTTGAATATATTTTTTCTAAAACAAAAAAAATCCCTACAACAACATGCCAGTCGATAAATTTGGTAGAAGTGACGACGAAAAAGTCAACCCAAGAAAGAAGAGGAAGACGTTCGAAGTCGACGATGGTTACGACGATGCCAACTTGGACGAACGTTACGTTCGGAGATACGAACCTCGAGAAGAACCTTTGAACATGAATGATAAGAAGCTCTACAATCTTCCCGAGCCGATAGATCTCCCAGATGCTGCGACTAAAAAATACGTCGACAGGGGGAACGCCGATTTCGAACGAATCCTGCTAGATAATTACGTGGATAAAACCATGACCGACGATCTCGATCTGAAATCCAAACGTTTGGTGAACTTCGCGAATCCCATAGATCCCACCGATGCTGCGACCAAGAAATACGCGGACGACTCTCACGCGAGATTCAGCGAACACTTGAGAAATAGATACGTTCAGAAAACGATGCACTCGGAATTGAACGCCAATTCTAACAAGATAACGAACGTGGCCACTCCCACGAATCCCAAGGACGTGGCGACCAAACACAACGTAGATCTGGAACAGAGAAAGTCTGACAGACGAGAAATGAAATCGGATCTGAATGCGGGATTCAACAAGATATTGAATCTGCCGAAGATCAACAACACGGATGCAGACTCAACCGCGGTCAACAAGGGCTACGTAGATTCTGCCGTGATACAATCACAAGAATACCTAGAATCGCAAGTGGACGATCTCTACCTGAACAAACAATCTGGCGGAACCATGAAGGGTGGCATCAACATGAACGGTCACAATTTATTCGGTCTCGATCACGATCCCGAATTCGATTCCAGCGCGGTCAGCAGAAAGTACGTGGACGACAACTCGGTCTGGAGAAAGGGTGACATCATGGAAGGTAAACTAGACATGGGTGGACACGCGCTCACGAATCTACCGGATCCCGTGAACATGACGGATGCCTGCACCCTGATTTCGGTGGTGGAGAAAGTCAAATATGCTAGACAATTGATCACTGTGTGGGCCGAAGAGGCCGGCACCTTAGATGAAGGAAAAGCTGAGTGGTCTTTCGGAAATGGAGGTAGCGGATCGAAACATGGTCACGTGGGATATCCCATGCCGCTGGGAGGTGAAATCCCTCGAATGAGTCTGGCTTCCTCGGATTTGAATAACATAGCGGTTGTCAATCTCATGGTGAATGGTGTAGAGAGCGATAAGAGATACAGCGTCGAAAAGACTGAGAATCAACACACGAATGTTAGCATGTTCGGCACGCCTCTCAAAGTGAACGCCGGAGACAGGATTAATTTCGTTACGAAAACCAATAATCCCGAAGCCGCCACTTCCGTGGTGAGTCTACTGATCGAACTAGTTCCTTTGAACAAACAGTGAACGCATGGAAAATAATGAATTAAAAAAAAATAATGTGTGATTATTAAAAAACAAAAAAAAAAAAGTAATGAGATTTAGAAAGATGTTCAATCTCTCTAGATCACATTACTTTATTTATTTTTTTTTGTTTTTTTGTTTTTTATTTTTTTCACACTCGTCTCTCATCGAATGATCGACATCTTATTTCCGTCCGATTCGAATTGTAATTCTCTATCCGACAGGACCAGGGCGAAGGCTTCGGTTTTTCTCGGAACGTTCCTATCGAATTGCATCTTGATCTGAATGTCTAAGACGCTACTCTTGAGTCGTTCACTCTGTTTACTGACGTCGAATACGAACATGGGATACATCGACTTGTATTCGCCGGGAGATATGTTAGGGTTGCTCATCAATTCGTCTAGACCGTGATACTTCTTTCTAAAATCAGCGGCGTCGCCGTACAGTCTGCAGAAATCGTTCTTGTTGAATGATGCGTTGTAATCGATTGCTGGATATCTCGTTGCATGTTTCTCAAACTGCAGTGATCGAACAACGACGCATTCTTTTCCTGAGACCTGTCCCTATCAGTCTGAAACGCAACCACGATGAAACGCAGTCTCTCGGAAGCGGATTTCACCGTCATTCTCCAATCGAAGTGATTCGTGGAGAGAGGAATGCTAGCCGTGTCGCACTGTCTCATTCTAAATCCCACGGGTAATTTACTCTTGGATTCTATGATCTTGTAGAGATGCACTTTCTCCACGATCGAAAGCTCCACGTGCGGAACGAACCACGATATCTTGTGTAGAGTTATCTTACCTGCATTGGTCGCAGTGAGTCTCACTATTGCGTCGTCGTTTCCTTTTTGAATCAACGTCAGATTGTGTTTGAATCCGTACATGATCTTGTTGTAATCGTCCGCAAATCCGAAGATGTGTTTCAAAGGTATCCTGAACGAAAACGTTCCTTTAGGTCTGGACGTCTTGACGACGTAGTCGAATATCAAGGCGGCGCCGGCGCTAGCAGGGCCGACGGTGTCTTTCACCCACAACTGATTAAGTCCTCTGGATTTCGAAAAATCATCAGGATACGTCAAGAGTCCGAACATCGTGGTGGCCTGACCGGGATGAAAAACAGATTCTATCTCTTGTCCGGATAGCATGTATTTTATATTACTGAATAGATGCATGATGCCATTATTGGCTAGAGTAACCGTGTCGTCGGCGGCGTAGTCCCTCCCATCTTCCTTGGTGAGACGTCCCTGCACCACTATGTAACTCTTGCTAGGATGTATGAATAGATCTTGAGTTTCAACGTTGATTCTTATCTCTCCCGCATTGTTCAAACTCGTTCCGGTTACCGGTTCGTATTCGTGAACCTCATATTCTTGAATACTTTCATCTTTCACTATGCTTTGTGCTAAATCTAGTATATTTGTCATTTTAAAGGATTTTTAGTTTTTTGTTTATTAATTAACTTGCTTTCTTTATCTAAAAAATAGTTTTTAATTATTTTTTATTATTATTTTTTTTCTCTCTTATATATATGTGTAAACAAGAAAATGTTAAAGAAAGTAAATAAAAAAAATTTTGTTTTCTTTATCAAAACTTTGTCTTCTGTAATTGTTGTTCATAAAACTTTCCGATGATCTCTTCTCCATCCAAAGCTTCAATTTCGTAAGTCACCGGATCGGTGTGAAATATTTTGATTATCACGAAGATTTCCGAGGTCCATCGAGGAGTATAACCCTTTTCGAAGTGTTTCTTATAAGCGTAAATTCTCACTCGATCACCAACCGCAAATTTCGGCGTTCTAGACTTCTTCCTGATCTTAGATCTCTCAGGATATAGATTCGCGTAGACCTGTTTTTCGTTTCGAGGATCGCTCGCTTCCGCGGGAGTCATCTTGATCGATCTGTGTCGGGTGTTGTTGTAATCTTTAACCAGACCGTTCAGAGCGTATATGTATTTCTTGGTCGAATTCGCCGTGAAGTATCTGTGCATCTTTTCCTTCATCGTTCGATTCCAACGTTCCACCACGCTGGCTTTCTCTTCGTTTTCGATCGAGTAGAGGTCTACCAATCGATGAACGTGCTTGTTGTAGAATTCCTTTCCCTTATCCACCCACAATTTACTCGGTTTTCGAGAAGACGAGTCGAACATGCTCTTCAGAGCCTTGGCGACGCAAGGTCCCGATTTATTCTTCAAAGCTCTGATCCAACCGTATTTGGAAAACACGTCGATGATCGTCAATAGATATTTGACGCCCTCGTTCCACCTCGAAAACAATCTCATGTCGACCAAGTCGGCAGACCAAATATCATTCAGACCCTTCACGAACACCCTTCTCTTTCGAAATTTATGCACTATGGGTTTGTGTAACTCCTCGGCCAATTCGCTCGTCAATAATCGTTTCTTCTTCTTTTCAGATGCGCTTTTTTTTTTTGAACGCCCCATCCGAATCGACGTTTTGCACCGATCAGATTGCCGACCAGCGAACGTTCTATCTTCTCTCTCCTGGTCGGATTCGATATGCCTCTCAATTTCCCCAACATGTTTTTATCGCAGACGTCGTTGCGAGTCTTGGTGTCGGGATGTCTGGCGTAGCACAGATTGTGATCATACGCGGCCGCGTCCACCCTATTCACAGGTTTGCTCCAAGATTTGGGAGTCAGATCGGCGTTGAGTCTCTTGTTCAATTTCGTTCCGGGTCCCGTGAAACTGACCGGGCAGATGCATTTCGAAAGGTAGATTATTGATCATTTTATTCACGATGCCTTTACCTTTGCTCGCGTTCTTTTTTTTGACGAATCGTGTCTTGACAGAACCCCACACGTCGCAAATTCCGCGAAGCATCTGTCTGTCGTTTTTAGTTCGCACTTCTCGAGAATTACTCGTCTCGGTAACTCTCTTACACTTTACGCAATACATTTTTTTAAGAGTTATTTAAATTAATTTCGTTTTTTATTTTATATATAAATTTAATAATTAATTAATTCTGTTCTTATGATATATATATTTTTTTTTTCAATCGCTGCTCTTGAGTTCTATCATCTTACTGAATTCCTCCCTGGCCTCTTTCCTCCCCTTTTCCACGAGAGAATCCTTCATCTCTTCCTTGATGATCTGACGAGTCTTGATTCTCACGGCTTCTTTCATGACATCGTATTTCGTTTTCTCGCTCAATATTGCGAAGTATTCTCCGTCCGATATCCTACCGTCTTTCAACGCCATAGAGATCATTTCGGATATCGTGTTGATCTTGGAGTCAGCCAAGATGCGAATCTTGTCGTGTTTCCTCGCCTTCAGATATAATTTCCTACTCAAAAAGTTTCCGAGCGTGCTAGACAATCCAGCGGCAAGAGCCACTCCTTCTACGGTCAACATGATCGGAATGCCGACCGCGGTCGACAACAATCCGATGCTGGCCACGTGTAAACCCATGGAAATTGTGATGAGTGTCGTGTCGATCGCGTTGACGAATTTCACGAAACGCGAATACTTCTTCTTGAGAGAACGACGAGAATCTCTCTCTCGAGTTAGATACTCTTGGATTCTACTGATTTGATCGATGCGATACCTCTCTCCTCTTTCTCTTTCTTCTAGCGACGGTGCCGTCGGCAAAACGTCGCTCGGCTTCTCATCCTCGTCCTCCACTAACGTCGGATACAATTTATTTCTGGTTCTCATTTTTGTTTTTTTCTTTCTAATATTAGATAAAAAATTTATATGTGTATTTATTTTTATTTCCTATTCTCCCTTATTTTATATCAACGAAAAAACTTAGACGTATGCTTCATTGAACAATAATTTCATGATGCATCCCTTATCTCGTAAAGTCAGACTTTTACGCGCCAATTTCTGTTCTTCCGAAACTGTGGGCTTGCTTTGATCCTTACAGAAGAGTAATCTCTTCCAAAACGCGATCACTTCATTGATTTGAATGCGTTCGAACGCCGGTTCGAAATACTTGACGACCATATCTTCCCTTTCCATCCACAGACACGAATGATTCTCATGATCGAAGTCTAGGTGATCCCGACATCCGACGCATCGTTCTAACAAGAGACGACCTAGTTGTTCATTCACGCAGAATGCGTAGGCTCTCATCAGCAGTTTTAAAAGAAACCTTACTCTAATAGTCTGAGAATCGCTCATGATTTATGTATTTTTTTATTATCTATTCGATTTGATATATTTATTTTTTTTAAATAACTATTTATTTATATTTTTTTTTTCTCTCCTATATATCAATAAAAACGTGACAGTGGGTTTGCGGATTCTAACACCCTGACAACATTCTTCATTCAAAACATTTCCATTAAGTGCTTATTAAGATTACCTCGCAATAACATGCGTTAGTCTTACTTCGGGAAATGCGACAGTGGGTTTGCGGATTCTAACACAACGTCTGTACACAAGTCGATTTCCGACCTAAAATCCCCAAGTGTGGATCTCCGTGTATGCCTCCATATGGGTTTCAGTGTTAAAATCGTGTACGGATGCGGATTGTTAGAATCGGCAAGACGATGTTTTAGAAACGACAAAACGTTTTTTTGCTCGCAATTTAACACTGAATCCTATGGGGAAACCCATTTACCGATTCAAACACAAAACGGTACATGTACGTGTACGTAAAACTACGGGCGTTTTTTTCACTCTAGGATACAATTCAGTAGTGTTTGAATTCTCAAAGTGGATTCTAATACACCCTAAAAAACGTTCAAATCGTGGACAGGTACACGATTTTAACACTAATTCCTGTGGAGGTGTACACGAATGTACGTGTACATGTACACGTACATGTACAGGTGTGTTTGTAATCTCAGTTATCACCTACTGACATACGTTGACTGTGAGGGCCACATATATTAACTGTGAGGTCATTTTAACCCACCCTTCATCTCTTTAGTAGTACAGTGTACACCTCATATTATTTTTATTAAAAACATAGCATACAGGGAACAGACATTAACATATTCCCAATTATCACAATTCTTGTCTTATTTCATAATCCTTTCATAAACAATGAACATTATCCTTTTCATCAAACACAACACACAGACAAGTTAAGCTACAGTGTCATTGACACTTTCATGTTCCCGTGGGTTGAAAAATATGGCCGCCAGAGGCATTCTTTGATTCTGGTTGGTGGATTTGAAAAATCTTCTCCTCTGAAACTGCCAGGCCAAATTTTTTGATACTTCACATAAATGATGCCTAGGACCCCCTCTACCAACGATCCTCATTTAATGTTGATCGGGATGTAAAGATGGCCATAATTGCAGCTTATAGTTACTTTAGAAACCCTATGGGGAATCACATTTTCATCTTCTCTGAAACTACTGAGCCGACATGAACCAAACTTCGCAGGAATGGTCTATGAGAGGATGGAAATATGTGGGAGCCAGAGTGAAATTTCAAATGCTTAACCCAATGCCTCTCCTGTCTGCACGAAGATCAGTACTGTCAACAAAATACTTGTTTTTAATTTTTGAAAATCTGGTAAGGTTTAGTTCCAGTTTTCTCCACGGAGAACTGGAGAAAAAACCTAAAAATATAGAATATACAGTACAGGTCAAAATAAGCTGTAGGATAACTGCAATAAACTAAGGAAACTTCTGCTCCTGCACTGACAAGATCAGAATCTGACATTTTCTGGAAAGCTATCAGTGAGAGCTTTCCAGAAAATGGCGTCAGCTTCTGGTCTTATCAGTGTAGGAAGAGAAAGATACATAGTTTATAGGATTAACCTACAACTTATTTTGACTTGTACTGTAAACAACTTCAGCTGTAAACTAATTATGTATTCTCTCAAGTCACTTATCAGAAAATACAGATTAATGACAGGTGTTTGAAAAGCATGGAAGTTTTTTGATACATTCTCTTCCCATCATGTCAGCTTAGATGACAGTAATTATATATATCTTTTAAGATCTGGCAAAATTGGAGTAAAATGTGTTTCCTGTAACCCTTTACCTATCCAAAGCTATTTTTGAAAGAGAATACTGTCTGAAAAAATTGTTATTTTCAAAATATTTAACCTTCTTTCACTGATTTTTTGTTTGAAACAGAATTCATAAATGTGTGCATTTTTCAAGAAAATCTTCTTTGAAACTACAAGGCCAAATGGTTTGAAAACTTAATGTGACTGATGACTGTAACCCTCCTCTACCAATGATCCTGATTTAATCTTCATCGGGTTGCAATTATGACTGCAATTGTGGCTTACAGTTACTATAGAAACCCTATAGGAAATCACATTTTCATCATCTTCACTGAAAGTACTGAGCCAATGTGAACCAGACTTGGCTGGCATGGTCTGAGAGGTTCTCTACAACTGATACTCATTTTATTCCTGTTGGGTGAAAAACGTGGCCGGCAGAAGCATTCTTTGATTCTGATTCGGCAATTTTGAAAACTCTTCTCCTCTGAAACCACAGGGCCAAATGTTTTGAACTTTTGCATGATTGATGACTGGGACACCCTCTACCAACGTTCCTCATTTAATGTTGATCGTGTTGCAAACATGGCCACAATTACAGTTTATAGTTACTATAGAAAAACCGTATGAGAAATCACATTTTCATCTTCTCTCTGATACTACTGAGCTGACGTGAACCAAAACTTGGCAAGAATGGTCTATAGGAGGCTTTCTACAAACGATCCTCTTTTTGTTCCTGTTGGTTGGAAAATATGGCCACCAGAGACATTTCTATGATTCTGTTTGAAGGATTCAAATGTTTTGAAACTTCACGTCATTGAAGACTGGGACACCTTCTACCAATGATCCTCATGTAATGTTGCAAACATAGCCACAATTGCAGCTCATAGTTACCATTGGAAAGCCTATGGGAAATCACATTTTTATATGTAGTTCAACACACTCTGTAGATCCTCTAGTTAGTTCAACTTGATGAAGTCAAGCTGAGCTATTGCTGTCACTTTTCGTACATCGGCGCACGTACATCCATACATATGTACGTCCACAATTCCCTTTGGCACTCCGCACAGGCCACATTTACGATTGGATTGCTTTGAAACTTTGTGTGTTTGTTTGGGGTGACCTCTAGATGGGAGCTATCAATTTTCTTCCATTTCCGTCCAAAAAATGTTGCCCTTGGCAATGACCTTTGATGAACTTAGTGCAGTTATGCGGGAGTGCGGTGGCTCAGTAGGCAGAGATGCAGGCTGCAAGCTGAGAGATCCTTGGTTCAAATCCCATCTGCGGCAACCACATTGTGTCCTTGGGCGTGGAATTTAATCCCAACTGCCCACAAGGGTGCATGGTGGAGTTGTGTTCTAAGGCGTACTGCATGTCGATAGTGCACTTTTCTTCAACCAGTGCTAACCCTGCTTGTGTGGAGTTAGTACTTTGGGGAGTCTGACTTTTCTGTCCACGGTATTTCAGTTGTAACAGAATATCGTGGTTTGAGCCTGGGCATCCGACGTGGGCACGTGGAAAAGTGCCATTCCATGGCAACGGTACTGTACATGTCGCACCTTATTGTAAGGGCTTCCCCACTGCATTCAGATTCTGTCAGTTTAATTTCTCAGCAGTCAATCTGTCCAAGACTAACAGGAACTTTTGCCATGAAAATAAGAAATATTTTTTTATCGCATTCCTCATTTACCTACTGTCAAATAAACTACTGGTCTTAAAACATTCAGATATTTATTGAATATACCCCAAATCAGCAGATACCGTTTATTTGGTGTTTTTAAGACCAGTAGTTTACAAGTTGTGGTCTCTTTGTCTCTACTTCCAAAAGAGTAAGACAGCTCTACTTGCGAAAATGTGATACAGCAAGTCGGATATCGCACTATACATTAAAAGTGAATTTTCAGGGGTTAAAGATAATATATCAATACCAAACGTCGGATATATAATATTGAGTGTACCCGATATAACCAGACAGGGGGCATTTGAGGACTCTAATACCTATACTTTGCCTGCGGTCTCTAGTGCTGTCCTTTTCTACTTGCAGTCTCATTTTAGTACAACTGTTTAAACTCAATCAGATTTTGTTTATTGTGTATCATGAGGTGAACTGTGTATCTGTTGTCTTTTGTGAGGTATTAAAAAATCAACATTACTTTTTACAAATGGAATCATGTGATGAAAAAATGTGCTGGAATGTGCATAGACAAATAAAGGTGCCATTCATCTCTTTGCAAGAGTGCAGCCAAAAAGCATCTGTGAATTTGATATGCATGGTCAGGGGCCTCATTAAAAAACGTGTTTCTGCACACATGTAACTAAACATATCTACTTCAGTTGGAAATCGTTAATAGGGTATACAATTGACATATAGTTTCAATTTTTGCTGCCAAACATGCTAGTCGTAAATCTATTAAAAATTTCTGATAATTTGAATGCACGCAATCTAAATGTAGTAGGGTAGACAGTACGTTCAGATCGCTAAACCAGTGCAGTTTTTAACAGCCTAATGACTTATCCAATTAAACGGAAAAGAAATATTTTTAAATCCATATAGTCTCATGGGTTACAACGATTCAAGGGTTTTCAAAATGATATCTAAATTTCCAAGTTTCACAAACAGTTATTTATTACGAGACTTGAAACATGTCATCTGAGTAATATGTCAACTGGAAGAAAACATCTACATGTAGTTTTTGATAACCAGTTGAAAGTCGATTGTTTTGTACCTATGGAGAGACATTTTTATCTCATGAGCCTCATATATCACAGCTGGACATGTTCATAGTCACTGTATTTTTTTTTTAATATCATACATGTAGCTCGGCTTACTGAGTACAAATATGTTTATGTCCCCGACAATTTCGGCGAAGGGCATTAAGAGTTACCCTTGTCTGTCCGTATGTACTTTCAAATGTCTGTCCCGCGTATGGTTTACAGATGATAACTTTAGTTTGACTGAACAAAATGAAACAAACTTTTGTACATTGGTTTATAACCACATAATACAGGTGGACACGATCCGATATTTTTTTTGAAGAGTTATGACCCTTTTCCAACTTAGAAGACATGTTGATATTGGGTTTCCAGATGATAACTTTAGTTTTCCAGATTGAAATGAAACAAAAGTTTATACCTTGGCTTATAACCACATAATACAGGTAAGGTTGATAGTGGGCTTAGTCTGATAAATTTTTGGTAGAGTTCTGGCCCTTTTCTGACTTGGAATATTGGCTTCCAGACGATAACTTTAGTTTAACTGAATGAAATGAAACAAACTTTTATACACAGGTTTGTAAGCACATAATACAAGTTGGGATTGATAGTGGGCTTGGTCCAATATTTTTTGGCAGTGTTATGACCCTTTTGCAACTTAGAACATAAAGCAGGGACATTAATTAGTGTCCCATGGACACATTTTTAGCCCGACTGTTTACAGTGGGGGCTATAGTCATAACTTTTGTCCATCTGTTAACATTTAGAGTTTTGGTTAAAGTTTTTTACTGAAGGTTCAAGTGTTTTTTTTTCCTGTTTAGTCATGACTTTCTTCTGTCTATTAACATTTGGAGTTCTGGTTAAAGTTTGTGGTTAAAATTGTTTAGTCAACCTTAAAGGTTTTTGGGTTTTTTTTCTTTTAAATTGATATTACTATTGATGGTATCATTCTCATTTTGTTTTTATTTTTTTTATGTTTCATGTTATTTTGGGAAATATTTAACCCTTTTTGCTATGGAAATTTAACTTACAACTTCCAGGTTAAAGTTTTTGGTTAAAGTTTTTTTTTGGTCTGGGTGTTTTAAAATTACACCTTTAATTCTTCAAACAGTTTAGTGGAATGTCACTGTTTCTTATTTGGGACAATGTCTACTATCTACTGAACATTTCTACAGTGATTTTCATTAAAATCGGCATGATTTTAATCCCTTTTAAACATGTTTTCAGACTTACTTTCTTTGTATTTGAAATTAGACTTTGCCACAAACTTTCTTACTCTAATTCTTGCAGGGTCAATACAACTTAATGATTCCATTTATATCAACAATTTCTTTTTTCGGTTTTTGGAAATATTTAACCCTTTTTTGCCAATCAATTTTACTTAGTATTCCCAGCTTAAAGTTTCAGCTTAAAGTTCTGATTTTCAAGGTTCTACCTTTCATTCTCCAAACACTCTGTTACAACGTCATTTCTTTTTTTCATTTCGGGCAAGGTCTACTGAAGCTGTACACAGTGGTTTAAAATAATATTGGCATTAATTTAACCCTTTTCACAACGTTTTTCGGGGAGGTGGGGGGGGGGGGGGGGGGGGTGCAATTAGGCACTTTTTTTTTCTTTCATCAAAAATGCTTTTTTACACTTTTGGTTAAAAACCCAGACAAACACCACCATTACCACCCCCCTCCCCCCCCTCCCCCCCTCCCCCCCCAATTAGGCTTTTTTTTTCTTCTTTATTCCAATATGCATTTTTGAACTATTTACAGTCCCTACATGTGGAACCTTTTTTTAAACTTATAGGGGAGGGGGGGGGGGGGGGGGGGGGGCAATTAGGCACTTTTTTTTTCTTTCGTGAAAAATTCTTTTTTACAGTTTTGGTCAAAGTTTGTGGTTAAAAACCCAGACAAACATCACCCCCCCCCCCCAACCTGCATTTTGAACTATTTACAGTCACTACATGCAGAACTTTTTTTAAACTTATGTCCCCCCCACCTCGCCCCCCGGGTGCCAATTAGGCACTTTTTTTTTTCTTTCATCAAAAATCCTTTTTTACAGTTTTGGTTAAAGTTTGTGGTTAAAAATCCAGACAAACACCATCATTCCCCCTTCTCCCCCCCCCCTCCCCTCCCCCCCCCCCCCCCTCCAATTTGGCATTTTTAGCCCTGATTGTTTTGTGGTTAAAGTTTTTTACTGAAGGTTCAAGTGGGGTTTTTTTTGGTTTTTTTCTTATTCCTGTTTAGTTGACATTTGGAGTGTTGGTTAAAGTTTGTGGTTAAAGTTTTTTATTCAACCTTCAAGTACAGACTATACCCGGTATTTCTTGTCTGATCATCACGAAATTTCATATGCAGGTTTTAGGTCATGTCTACATGAGAATGTCCCTTTTGGTCGGGATCGGTCAACCGGTATGGCTGCCCGAGCCCAAAAGTTGAAAACCATAAGTACAGTCTACAGGTCGTATTTATGAAGGGATTTCATTGCAACTTCATAGAATGCCTCTGTATAATGCCTAGATGAGAACGTCCCCGTTTGGGCATGATCTGTCACCTGTGATGGCTGCCCAAGACCGAAACCCAAAAACTTTTAGCACAGTCTGCAGGTCATGTTTAATATGGACGGATTTCATTGTAACTTAATATGGTGACTCTGTATGATGTCTACATGAGAATTTCCCATTTGGGCATGATCTATCAACCATCACGGCTGCCCGAGCCCAAAACCCGAAAAACCTTCAGCACAGTCTACATACAGGTCATATTTATGAAGGGATTTCAGTGTAACTTCGTAGGATCAATCCACATGATGCCCAGATGAGAATATGAGAATGTCCCCTTTTGGTTGCGATCATTCAGCCATGATGGCTGCCCGAGCCCAAAGCCAGAAAACCTTTAGCACAGTCTACACGTCATATTTATGGAGGGATTTCATTGTAACTTGATAGGTTGACTTCATAAAATGTCTAGATGAGAACGTCCCCTTTTGTGCAACTGTGATGGCAACAGGGGCCCGAAGCCCGAAAACCTTTAGCACAGTCTACAGGTCATATTTATGGAGGGATTTCATTGCAACTTGATACTTGATAGGTTGACTTCATATAATGTCTAGATGAGAACGTCCCCTTTTGGACACGATTGGGCAACTGTGACGGCTTCAGGGGTCCAAAGCCCAAAAACCTTTAGAACAGTCTACAGGTCATAATTATGAAGGGATTTCATTGTAACTTGGTAGGATGACTCCAAATAGTGTCCAGATGAGAACGTCCCCTTTTGGTCACGATCATTCAGCCTTGATGGCTGCCCGAGCCCCAAAACCTTTAGTATGTCTGTAGGTCGTATTTATGGAAGGATTTCATTGTAACTTGTTAGGTTGACTCCATATAATGCCTAGATGAGGACATCCCCTTTTGGTCGTGGTTGGTCAACTGTGATGGCTACAGGTGCCTGAAGCCCAAAAATCTTGAGCATAGTCTACAGGTCATATTTATGAAGGGATTTCATTGTAACTTCATAGGATCACTCCAGATGATATCCAAATGAGAATGTCCCCTTTTGGTTGCGATCATTCAACCTTGATGGCCGCCCAAGCCTAAAGCCCGAAAACCTTTAGCACAGTCTTCAGATCATATTTATGAAGGGATTTTATTGTAACTTGGTAGGTTGACTTCATGTAATGTCTAGATGAGAACAGCCCCTTTTGGACACCATTAGGCAACTGTGTTGGCTACAGGGGCCCAATGCTCGAAAATCTTTAGCACAGTCTACAGGTGATATTTATGAAGGGATTTCATTGTACCTTGGTAGGATGACTCTAAATAATGTCTAGATGAGAACATCCCCTTTTGGTCGCGATCATTCAACCTTGATGGCTGCCTGAACCCAAAACCTTTAGCATAGTCTATTGGTCATATTTATGGAAGGACTTCATTGTAACCCGTAAGTTTGACTCCATATAATGCCTAGATGATGACATCCCCTTTTGGTCGTGATTGGTCAACTGTGTCAGCTTCAGGGGCCCGAAGCCCAAAAACCTTGAGCACGGTCTACAGGTCATATTTATGAAGGGATTTCATTGTAACTTTGTAGGATCACTCCAGATGATGCCCAGATGAGAATGTCCCCTTTTGGTTGCGATCATTCAACCATGATGGCTGCCAGAGCCCAAAGCCCCAAAACCTTTAGCACAGTCTACAGGTCATATTTATTAAGGGATTTCATTGTAACTTGGTAGGTTGACTTCATATAATGTCTAGATGAGAACGTCCCCTTTGGATGCAATTGGGAAACTGACGGCTACAGGGGCCTGAAGCCCGAAAACCTTAGCACAGTCTACAGGCCATATTTATGAAGGGATTTTAATGTAACTTGATAGGATGACTTGGTTTGGAATAATTTCACTGTAACTTGGTAACTTTTGTTGATATACGTTAACTGTGAGGGCCACATACATTAACTGTGAGGTCATATTAACCCACCCCTCAGCTCTTTAGTACAGTGTACACCTCATATTATTTTTATCATAAACATAGCATACAGGGAACAGAAATGAACATATTCCCAATTATCACAATTCTTGTCTTATTTCATAATCCTTTCATAAACATTGAACATTATCCTTTTCATCAAACACAACACACAAGTTAAGCTACAGTGTCATTGACACTTTCATTAACTTCTAACCATGGCTTATTAGTCCTTATTGGAACAAGCTCATCAAGTTTGTTCCATTAATAGGTCATGAGGTATGTTTTGAAGTAGAGAAATGAAAAAATAAAATTTGAATAGCAAATTTTGTATATCACAAGTGCAGATATGGCAGATTCGTTAGGTAAATGGTTAACAAAAAATGGCTCTGACTATTTTGCGTCTAAGCTTTGCCATTGCTGGGACAGTCGGGCTGCATGCGTGACATCACTCTAGTTCTTGTTTGAATAAGGAACTCATATTTTATTCGAAAACTATAAAACATACCCCTGCTTTCATTTTTAAACAGTCTTAGAAAACCGTCATTAAAAAGTCCCTCATAAGAAACTTTCCAGTGATGGTGTCAGAAATTGCGTCACTGCTATCATGGAAATAAAATGGCCAAAAAGGATCTTCTGAAAGTTTTACCAATATTTTTATACTACAACCAATGGCCCAGACTTAGCTGGTGCAAACTCGATATAATCCAGGGCCAAACACAAATTTTGAACCCCTCAATCCCCAAAATTTGCATTGAAAACCAAAAAATTCAAGTCCCATATGGTCCTCCATACTTTTGCTTACTGCTTACTACCAGGAAGGTACCGAAATTGGTGCAAAGCATCATTCTTTGTTTGGCCCTAAGTCAGAAAATAATGATCTGACATCTTTGCTTTAAATCTCTTTTTTTTTTTTGAGGATGCCAGTCACAAACCAATGAAAGAATTGGTGGATTCAAGGCTATAAATGGATGATGGAAGTGAACAACAGTGGTCTCATAAGTTCAGGGCTGTAACTTTATAATAATTATAAAAATTATTGCATGTTTCCCATATTTTTATACTGTACCAATGACCCAGACTTAGCTGGTGCTAACTCTAACAAAACCAGGGCCAAACACAAATTTTGCCCCCCAATCCCCAAAATTTGCATCCAAAACAAAAAGAAATCATGTCCTAAAGGACCTCCATACTACGCCTCTACTGCGCATGCGCAGTGACGCAGTCGTCCCGAAATTGGCGCCAATTATCATTCTCTGTTTGGCCCTTCATCAGTCAACATCTCACTGATCTTTGTGCTTGTAAATCTCAGTTTAAAGGATGCCAGACACGTAATTTTTGGAGAAAATGTGATTCTAAGGAGGATAGAAGGAGGAGAGGAAAAAGAAGTGGCAAAAAATAATCAGGGCTGTACTTAAAATTTTTTGATGAAATTATGTTAAGTTGCCTATTTTCGAGGCATGGGCCTCTTGTTGTCATTCTTGCTAATTGTTGCACTGCTTATTCAGTGTTTTCTCTCCCCCAGCCTTCTAAAGTCCCCCCTGGCAATTCTCCCATGCTTTTGGCATATTTTTGAGAAATTTCATTTCTAAAATTTCCTGGGAGAGTTGCTTGGTTACAGAATGTTTTCTGTTATTTTCCCCATAGTTACGTTTTCACCCATGGGTGTATAACGTTTGTGTTCTGCATCTTCCATCTGATGTTCTACAGATTCTCCCCTGGGAGTCTCTGTTTTGCATCAGATAGAGTGTAATTGATGACTGATTCCGGGCCAGTTTTTTCAGTGCCTGGAGTCATGTTTTCTAGTGTGTTTACACTGTTTGTTTTCATTGGCAACAGCCTTTTTTGAGGGGGGCTGTTTGCCTTTGTGGTAGTTTATCTCATTATAAGATACATTTATATTATCCGAAAGTGTCTCATTAATTATTTTATATAAATTTAAAATTTTTGACCACACTTTGCCATCGGATCCATCGGGGCTCAAAGTTACTTTTCAGCAACTTGGGCTTCTCTGAAAAAATATTTTTTCAAAATTATTTTGTTTTGCAATTGTTTTTTCATTTATTAATGGATCATGTTATTATGTATCTTTGTGTCAGGGGTTTTTGCGAGTAACTAGGACTTATTGTTGTTCTTTCACAATGAAGGGACGTTGTTCAAATTGTAATAGGAAGAAATCTTCCTCTGACTTTCATGATCATTGTATTAATTGTAGTCAGTGTTCTCGCATTAATCCCTGTCCTATATGTGAACATTGGGATGAGAAACATTGGAAACGTGTGTCACGATATGTTGTTTCTGGAGAAAGATCGATGCCGGCTCTTTCTCCGCAAGGTCACTCTACTCTCTCAGTTTCTATTTCAGAGGAACCAGAACAGGGTGATGTTTCCATGTTATCTTCTTCAAGTGTGCGTCCGTCGTCACAAATGAATTCAGAGCTAGCGGCAAAAGTGCTCATGGAGATTAGACAAATGTCGTCCGCTAGCTCGCCCGGTGTAGCGTCCATTCACCGAATGGTTCGGCAGCCGGGTTCGTCCGATGTGGTCCAAGAGGAAATTTTGGGTGATGCGAGCACTATAAACATAATAGATGCACACCCAGTGACGGCGGATAGTAAGCGAGAACGGAGGAAGCCTTTTAGTCCGGTTCATAGCTCGTCCAGGTCCAGCCGGGCCGCGAGCGAGAGAGGTCCCTCTCTCGTACAACAACATCTGGGACCAGATGTTGTGGTACAAAATGTGTCTTTAGCGGAGCATACGTCCGTCGCTCGGGACGCTCCGTTGTATAAGCAGTCCGCAGAGACTGTTAAGGCTTCCTCTTCTCGTCAGCGCACACGACCGCACCTTGGCTGCGTGACCGCCGATATATTACCAGCTTCGCCGATGAAGGATTCTTCGGCGACCAGGTCACACCATCCGGCAGCCAGGGATTCGAGACCGATGGACTCCGGACGTTCGCATAGGAAAAGTATGCGGGAGCCATCTGATGCGGAGCTGCCCTCGGCGAAGCAGCGAAAGACTGCGCCTCCGCAGGTCTCGACGCCGGACATTCTTGTGCAGATAGCACAGCTTATCGCAGCATCCCAGCAGCCGACAGAAACGGTGTCGGATCGAGAATTATCCGACGGCGCTGGGTCGGTACGCTCCGCCGAAGCATCGGGGGCGGACGACCGGGAACATCGTGAGGTCCGACCGGATGGTGAAAGGGATACGGATGACTTGGAGCTATCCCTTTCGGAACAACATAAAGCTGCCGTGGACTTCATCCGGCACTTTCTCCCTCAAGTTGTTCCGTCGGGCCAGACTGCTGCGCTTCCGGACAAGAGAATTATAGCGTCATTGGACTCTGAATTTTTTGAGCGGTTCAGGGACGTCGCTCCCGAGTTTCCGTCGCAGTCCAATAATGTTGCTAGAACATTTGAATTATTGAACGACGCTATATTTAAACTTGCTTCCAGGACGGGGAAAGCAGGTTTCTTGTCCGCTAATACTCTCAACCTGCCTTTCATTAATGCAAGGAATAAATTTGATACGGCAGGACAGGGTATACCGAGAGTTCCTCTGCGTATGGACGACGAGACGGAAGACTTAGAGCTATCATTACCGTCGTCAGCTTCTATTCCAACCGCGGTGTTGGAAACAGCTATTGCGTCTAACAGAGCCAATTTAGATGCCTTATCTTACGCAGATCACCTTACTAAGGCGTTATCACTGCGCCTTCAAGGGGAAGAGTTTCAGGATATACAATCCTCTTTAAGACTTCTTTCAAGGGCAGTAGCTTATTCCACGTGTAACTCCGCCCTTTCAGTGGCAAATCTGGAGTTGGTTAGACGTGACGCAGCCCTAGCTACATCCACACTAGTGGATTCTAAGGTGAAGAACTCTCTTAGAGTCGCTTCGGTCTCAGGAGAACTTCTCTTTGATGGCAAGCTTTCCGCTATTTATGATAAAATTAAAAAGAAAGCTAATGATTCTCTGTTGTTCAGATCGGCTCCTAAGAAGTCGGATACCGCAGACACGAATAAGACAGGCACTTCTGGGTCTAATGCGCCCAAGAGAGGTTCCTATAGAGGTTCCGGTGCGTCCTCTTGGTCTTATTCGAGAGACCGTCAGGATAGCGACTCTCGTTCGGGACGTCCTTCAGGCCGGGACAATCGGTCGGACGCCCCGAGGTCGACGAGGCGAGGTGCGGGTCGTGGAAGACGTGGTTTCTCCTACCGCAGGCCTCGCAGGTCCAGGAGGTGATGGCTTAAACCTCTATCGCGTTCCGGTTGACGGAAGGTTGTCGAGTTTTTCACAAGAGTGGGCGTCGATTACGGACGACCCTTGGGTGAGAGGAGTGACTTCGGAAGGTCTAAAGATATCCTTCAAACGAAAGCCTCCATTAACTCGAAGTCCAAAGTGGACTCATCTTCCGTCAAATCCACAGAAAAGAGACGCTCTGTTATCAGAGGTGCAGTCTCTTTTAATGAAGAACGCGGTAGAGGTCGTAGAAAACCAGGAATCTCTGGGATTCTACAGCCATCTGTTTCTGGTTCCGAAACCAGACGGCTTGTTCCGTCCAGTCATAGATTTGAGCTGGATAAACAAGCTGATCGTCGCTCCGAAGTTTTATATGGAGACGATTCGATCGGTCAGAGCGAGTATTCGGGTGAACGATTATGCAACGAGCATAGATCTCAAAGATGCGTACTTTCACGTCATGGTACATCCGACATTCCGAAAGTATCTACGCTTTGCAGTCCTGGGAGTGGTGTATCAATTCCGGGCGATGTGCTTCGGATTGAATCTAGCACCCTGGGCTTTCACTCGGGTAATGAACTTGGTAATGATCTACTTCCGAGCTCATTCGTCTGCGGTAACGTCGGCCTACCTGGACGACATTCTTCAGAGGTACGGCAACGAGTTAACGCTTCAGAACGATGTTCAGAATCTTCTTCTATTGCTCCGACGTCTCGGTTTTATAGTAAACGAGGAGAAGTCGGATCTGGTGCCGTCCAAGTCATTCACTCATCTGGGAATGAGCTTCGAGACGCACAACAATCTCGTTCGTCTGCCGTTAACCAGAGCGAAATTAGTCAGTTGTTATGCTCGCTATTGTCTGCACGCAGACAAAGTCACGGCGAGAGAATTTATGAGACTGATAGGTCTGTGCGGAGCCGCCGCGGATCTCATTCCGATGGGGCGGCTACGCACACGTCCTCTTCAAATTTTCCTGACTCAGAATTGGAGTGTGAAAATTCATTCGCTGGATGTAGACGTTCTCTTGTCAGATCAAGTGAAACAAGAGATTCAGACTTGGGCAAACATTCAGTGGTTAACTCAAGGAGTTCCGCTGCAGTTGCCGGATCCGAGTTTTACCGTTATGACGGATGCCAGTCAAACAGGTTGGGGTGCATCATTAATCCCAACGTATTCGAGATGCCAGGGTCTTTGGGATCCGCAATTCCTGTGCAAGCACATAAACATCAAGGAAATGATGTCAATTTGGCTTGCGTTACGTCACTGGATGGACATTATTCACGATGCTCATGTCCAAATCCTATCCGACAATACGACAGTAGTGGCGTATATACGGAATCAGGGAGGCACTCATTCAGTTCCGTTGTTCAATCTAACGGAAAGAATCCTTCTGTTTGCGTTAGAACATCACGTTCTTCTTTCGGTCCGTCACATACCGGGTCGTCTGAATGTGCTAGCAGACTCCCTTTCACGAAAGGGTCGCTTGTTGCCGTCGGAGTGGACTCTCAACAAACAAGTATTCAATCAGATTTGCTACCAATGGGAACGGCCAATGATAGACTTATTTGCGACACATCTCAACAATCAGTTGCAGACGTATGTGTCTCCGTGTCCGGATCCAAGAGCATTTGCAGTAGACGCTCTGTCGATCCCTTGGGACGGAATGATAGGATATGCGTATCCTCCAGCGCCGTTAATTCAACAAGTATTGCTAAAGATAAAACAATCTCAATGCAAGATTCTGTTGGTAGCATCTCTGTCGCCACAGAGACCGTGGATAAATCTACTCAGGTGTCTGTTGTGGGACCTACCGCGGAAGCTTCCTCCACGAGAGGATCTTCTTTCGCAGGGGAAATCGCGCCAACTCCATCACAACCCGCAAAGTCTCAACCTTCACGTTTTTCCGTTGTGCGGTCCTTCTTGCATGGCAAGCACTTTACAGGACGAGCAGTGGACGCGATTTCTAACTGTAGGAGGACCTCCTCTTCGCTAAACTATGCGGCTAAGTGGAAGGTTTTTCGTCGTTGGTGTAGGGATCATTCTGTAGATATATTTGATCCCTCTATACCAGACATTGCAAACTTTCTAGTATACTTGTTTGACGAAATCAAACTGCAGCCTGTTACTATAAAGGGTTATAGATCTATGTTATCTGATACCTATGCACATCATGATAGTTTACAAATTGGATCTAATGTCTCTTTATCGAAGTTGGTTAGAAACTTTTCGATAAATAGACCCAGAACTCTTAGATTAATTCCTAAGTGGAATTTAGCTTGGGTTCTCCTTAAATTGAAGGAAAAGCCATTTGAACCTCTTGGGACAGTAGATTTCAAATTCTTATCTTATAAGACAGCTTTTCTCTTAGCTTTCTCTTCTGCCAGAAGAGTCAGTGAGCTTCATGCACTATCGGTGGATGATTCTCATTATCGTAGTGTTGGGAACACTATCACCTTCACTACTAATGTGGGTTTTTTAGCTAAGAATCAGGCTCCTAATAAATATCCGGAACCTATTGTTATTAAGGCTCTTCCGTCTTCAGACGGGCGTAGGCCTTTACTCTGTCCTGTTAGAGCACTACGTATCTATAAACAGAGATCTCAGTTTATCAGAAAGGGACGGAAACGTTTCTTTCTGTCTTTGATGCCTAATAGAAAGGACATTTCAGTCCATTCTATTGCTAGATGGATTCAGTTAACTATCCGTACTGCTTATGAAGATTTATCTTCTTCTCAGCAGTCTGTGCTTAAGATTTCTGCTCATGAAGTAAGAGCTCTTTCTACTTCCTGGGCTTATGCTAATAGTGTTGCTATTACAGATTTAATGAAGGCTGCTTATTGGTGTCAGCCATCCACATTTACAAATTTTTATCTCAGAAATATTGAGTCCATTTATGGAGACCTGCATTGTTTAGGTCCGTTATCTGTTGCTCAGAATGTCGTCCACTAAACAGTTGCAACTATAGTTATGCAGGCTTTCTGTTCCGGCAGTGACTCCGTCCGGCTGCCCTCTTCGCTCTGGGCTATTTGACCCAGGGCAAGGGGAAGGGGGGGGGGGGGGGGGCGGGTGTTCCCTTAGGTCACCTGCTTTATAGTGAAAAGCAAGGGAATGCCTCCTCCAAGTCAGTATTTCTGAGTCGCTTCCGGGATGGTTTTAAAGTGTAATATTAATGTTTAAATTCATTCATGTCTTATTTTTAAAGTGTAGCTCGGTGTGAAGCAGTTGTATATGTCAAGTGTCAAACGGGCTTTAATATACAATACTCGGACACTTTTAAATGATTATAAAGAGTCTCAATTCTCTGGACTACTTTATTTATTGGCTTGCTTTAAAAATAATTAGTATAAGGGTTATACTGGATGTTAATAGAGAACATGGATGTTATTGTGCTCAATTATTAAGGGTAGTGTATCTTTCTAGTTTAATATTAAATAAGAAAGATACATGTAAAGCCTAATACTCCTTTTCTCCTTAAGGGGTTACCTCTTTACTATATAGTTGAGCTTATTGGATTTTCCTCTATGTCCTAGGCCCTCCAGCCTGTTTACTATTCAGCTAAGTCTGGGTCATTGGTACAGTATAAAAATGTTAAAAAATTTATAGTAATTTATATATTTTTTATACTTACCAATGACCCAGACGGGGATGGCCCTCCCTGGAGTTGGGAACTCTTGCCTCCCCGCTGAGTACATAGCGCTGACCAGGCACTGCCAGTAAGAATGATAATTGGCGCCAATTTCGGGACGACTGCGTCACTGCGCATGCGCAGTAGAGGCGTAGTATGGAGGTCCTTTAGGACATGATTTCTTTTTGTTTTGGATGCAAATTTTGGGGATTGGGGGGCAAAATTTGTGTTTGGCCCTGGTTTTGTTAGAGTTAGCACCAGCTAAGTCTGGGTCATTGGTAAGTATAAAAAATATATAAATTACTATAAATTTTTACTTTTGGGACATGTGCCTGACATCGTCATTCTTGCTAATGATTTACCAACTGTTTGTCAAGTGTTCCTTCCCTATCCTTCCATGAACCCCTCCTGTTAAACTCCTAAGCTTTTTGGCTGTTTTTTATTGACATTTTTTATTAAATTTCTTGGGAGTTTAACGTGTATTACAGAATGTTTATTCTGTTTTTCCCCATGGTTACGTCTTCACCCTAGGGGTGTTGGGTCATTTTGGTCTTGCATTTTCTATCCGATGTATCGTTTTTTCTTGGTATGAAGATCTAGCTTTGCATCTGGTAGCATTTAAATCGGTTACTGACTTTGGGCCTTTTTGTGTGCCTGTTGTCTTGTTTCTGGTTTTTTGTATTGGCGTTGTTTACTTTTGGCAATGCCCTTAACATGTAGTATTTAGTATTATAATATTTTAGAATTACTGTAGGATACATTGATTATGATTCCGGTAGTGTAGCTAAAAAAATTTGGATTTTGTCTACACTTAGGCTCTATCGGGATGCCCTTGGGCTCATTATGTTCCCTTTGGGAACTTAGGCATTTTCCAAAAAAAAATTCGAATATTTTTTTATAATTGTTTCGAAGTTAATTTGATTGCTATTATTCATGTATTCTTATCATGTATTTTTGTTGTGGAATTTGTAGGAGTGCTACCGACTCTGTCTTTTGATTGTAATTATGAAAGCTTACTGCTCTAAATGCAAGGCGAGGAAGTCTTCCTCGGATTTACATGCTTGTTGCCTTGCCGGTAGTCGATGCACTCCTACGGATTCTTGTCCCACTTGTGTACATTGGGATGACAAACGTTGGAGACGGGTGTCTCGATACATAGTCGGCGGTGAAGTTCCTATGCCGGAGCTGTCACCGCAGGATAACTCAAGTTTTTCAGTTTCTTTTTCAGAGGAACAAGAACATGGTGATGGTATAGGGACACCCATCCAAAGTGTGCTGCCGTCGTCACGCTGTGATGAGCAAACAGAACTGGCTGATAAGGTGCTCCTTAACATTAAACAGGGAATAAGACCTCTTATTAGAGCAGCCAGTTCAACCGGTGAAGCGGCCAACCCGATAGTGGGAACTGTAACACTGGGTAAGTCAGTTGCGGTCGAAGGAAGTGTAGAATTCGGTAGAGCGAGCACCTCAAAAGCTAAAGCTCACCCAGCGACGACGGCAAATGGGTGGAAGTCTGCAAGTTTCTCTTCGGGAAGCTCAGCGAGGTCTGATAGACCACAAGTGGGAGAGCCTTCTCTAACCCAGCAACATTTGGGACCAAATGTTGTTTTGAGAAACTTGCCTGCGTCGGAGGTAACGTCCACACCCGCCACTCGGGACGCTCTGTCTAAACTGCATCCGGGGACGGCTACAGTCACAGCTTCTTCCTCAACTTCAGAAAAGCACAAACGACCGCACGCTAGCTACCCGACTTCGGATATCCAGGCAACTGCGCGAAGACGAACCCAATCTTTGCCCATGAAGTCGGGCCATCTGGTAGCTAGCTATCCGAGGCTTCATTCACTGGGACGTGCAGAGAAGAGTTTTACGTCAGGATCTCCGTTCCAGGAGCAGCAAGCGGCAAAAAAACAGAAGACCGCTGTTCCTCAAGCCTCTGTAACGGACTTGCTGTCGCAGCTTCCCAGCAAGTGCAAGAGCAGCCTTCCGCAGACTCCGGTGGTGAGCTGTCGGACGGTGCTGGGTCGGCCCGGTCATCTGTACATTCAGATGTGGTAGACCGAAACTCTCAGCTGAATCAGTCGGATGGTGAAAGGGACAAGGAAGAGGATTACCCTTCCCTTTCGGATCAACATATGGTAGTGATGAATTTCATAAATCAAAACTATCCTGACCTTGTTCCACCTGATCAGCAAGCTGCGACTGCTAGGCAGAAACTGTTGTCATTTCTAGACAGAGATTTTATTGAAGGAAGGATGATGTTCTTTCCTTCCAGGAACAATCTTGGCAAGTGTTGGAGGCCTTCGGCCATGTTTACGATGCCATATTCAACCTAGCAAGTGCCAAAAAGAAAGGCAGTTTCTTATCTGCATCTTCAATCAATATACCGTTTCCTGGACCACGTTATTTTAAAACGGTTGGAGAAGATGCCCAGAGAGCTCCTCTGACTGAGGATTTAGATATGTCCTTGCCTACATCATTCAATTTACGCTTGGACAGGATGGAATTTTCTATTTCATCTAATAGAGCGATTCTGGGTGCTATGTCCTACGCAGACCATATCACCAGGTCTATGGTGCAACGTCTAAATGGAAAGGAATTTGAAGGACGTTTCTTCCTTGCTAAGAGTCTTTCCAGGGCAGTCATGTATGCCACATTTCCCTCCGCCCGACAGTGGCAAATTTGGAGTTGGTTAGACGTGATGCAGCCCTTGCGCCATCATCAGTTATCGATGACAGGGTAAAAAGCTCTCTCTGAGTCGCTCCAGTTTCCGGACACACACTATTTGACAACAAGCTTTCATTAGTTTATGAACAAGCTACCAAAAAAACTTCCAGTGCACTGCTATTGAAATCTGCGTCTCAACAACACGCTTCAGTAGGCCGGAGTAGGCGAGGTCATTCCACTTCACAATCATCGAAAGGGAACTCCTCGCACGGGTACAGGAAACCCTCTTATGGTTTCTCCGGAGGTCGTCAATATATAGCGACTCGGGGAAAGGGGCGCAAGTCTGAATGAGACTATAAGTCAGACGCCCCTAGGTCGACCTGACGAGGTTCTTCGCGGGGAGGATGTAGTTTCTCATCCCCCAAGCCTCACAAGTCATATATTTTTTAGCAATGGCGGCTGTGTGAAATATAGGTGTGAAGTCAGTGCATCAAAATTTTCGTTAAAAATGTATGTTGATTGAGAGAGAATCTATTGTGTACAGTCGGTGATGCTTTGGTGAAAAACCTTTGGTTTTATTTCATATTTGATGGCGAGGTATTGCTAAAATTCGGCCTTTTCTCAACTGTTTTGTCTTTGATGAGGATCTTTCACCTGGATTCCAAGGCATGGTGGTGAGCAATCGATCTGTTTAAATCGTCAAGTAAAACAGTTTTATTGTTAACACCAGTGATACATTACCAGCAATTACAAGTGTTTGGTGGTTCTGTTACCTGCATGATATAATATTTTCGCCACCTTATTACCTATTATTACCTATTGGAGGCATGACATATTTACATTTGTTTCATAAAGAGTGAACTGGAGTGCTGCCAACACATTTCAACATATTTCGCGTTTTACTGTACTGTGCAATTACACTAACGCACAGCAATCGCTCATCCGCATTCCGCATTCATCCGCATCGACTTTTGTTCTTGTATTATTCATACTATTTTATTCTATAATGGAACCAAGTGTTATCTCAGAAGGTGAGAATATGATTGATGATCTCGGGGCTCGTGGTCTCAAGGCATCCTTTGACCCTAGTCGATGTGATAAAACAAAACAGATGAGGAAAAGAGCCTATATATCAAGTGATAGCAGTATCGATACTGAAGAAGTTTCTGCGCGGACTTGCACCCAAGCACTTGAGTCGAAGATCAACTCAATTGAAACAGCATTGGGAAAATTAGCCACAAAAGATGAACTCGTATCTCTCGTTAATGACAAGTTGATGTCTTCCCTTAACATGTTTAAGACTGACCTAATGACCTCCATAACGAAATTGTTGACAAGCGAGTGGCTAATGTCGAAGACAGAATTGCAATTGTTGAAGACAAAAACAGTCATTTGACAAATGAAATTGAACATTATGAAATAACCACACGTGAACTGTCCAAGAAAATAGAACATTTGACTAACCAAACACAACTAAGTACTATAATGGCTAACCACAATGAACAATATAGCAGAAAGAACAATATAAAGATTCTTGGTCTGAAGGAAGTTCGAAGGTGAAAATTTAGAAAATAAGGTCATAGAACTTGTCAACCAAACAGCTAAATTGGACCTTAAAAGCAGAGACATACTTGCGGTACACAGAATCGCATCAAGGCACGATACTGTTAGACCTGTCATTGTTAAATTTAACAAGCGTGCGACAAGAGACTCTGTAATAAGATCAAGGAAACTCTACAAAAACAAAGGTGTGAACTTCATTGACCAAGTTGAATGGGGAACTCCAGTTCAAACTGAGACAAAATAAAAACATAAAATCTTCATGGTACGCAAATGGTAACATTTGGGGTAGGGACGTTTCCCACGACAAATTACTGATATTTGAAATATTTGATAACATTAATGAAGTCATTCAGTAAGCAGTTGGAAGTTAAAAACCTTAATTAACGCCAGTATGAATCCAGCCTTGAAAATTTATTATTGACTGATACATCCTCAAAGAATTTCTGGCACGTTATTAAGGAATTGCTCAATAGGAGAAAATCATCTGGGATTCCACCCCTATACAAATGTGATAAAAGCACGCCCAGTAACGTAGCGATAACAGACGAAGAAAAGGCAAACTTATTAAACGACACCTTTATTAAGAACGGAGATATTGGAGACACAGATCACAAACTTCCGAAATTCGCTGCACAATGTAGTCTTAAATTGAATGAAATTGCCTTCGACGTCGAAAGACATTGTCTCGGCTATTAACTCTTTGAAAGCTAACAAAGCACATGGCCACGATGACATCAGCGTGAGAATGTTAAAAGGTACAGTGCTAAGTATCTCCACTCACATGTATTTACTATTCGAGCTTTCTTTCAGTTCCTGCAACATCCCTGATAGTTGGAAGAAAGCAACTGTTATACCTTAGTAAAAGAAGGATGACCCAGCAGATAAATCTAACTATAGACCGATTTCACTCTTGCCATGTCTTGGTAAAGTACTGGAAAAAGTTGCCCAAAAATATTTTTTTTCTTACTTCCAAGAATATAATCTCCGCTATCAATATCAGTCTGGATTCATTCCTGGCCATAGCACAACATATCATCTAATAGAACTTTATCATTCTCTGTGCGATTCTCTGGATAACAGACTTCAGACCTGTTCTAATATTTTGCGATATTTCGAAAGCATTTGAAAGAGTTTGGCATAAGGGACTGATCTTTTTAAACTTAAAGAATATGGGGTCGTCGAAAAAACGATCTTGTGGATTGAAAACTACCTACAAGGTCATCAACAAAGAGTGTTGATTAACAATGCTTTCTCTCAATACAATAGAGTAATAGCTGGTGTCCCACAAGGATCAGTCCTGGGCCCATTTCTTTCTTAGTCTACATCAATGACCTGGCCAATGTCCTTGATTCATTAGCGCGGACGTATGCTGATGACACATGCCTGACCTCATGTAGAAACGAAATAGAACTCTGGTAAATACTATGAACCACGACATGGAGAAAATAAATATATGTGCCAAACAATGGCTAGTTTACCCTTAGGAATATCTATCCAAAGCAATTTAAAATGGGATGTTCAAATTAACAAAATTTGTAAAAAAGTTGCACCCAGATTATCACAGTTAAGGAAACTTAAATTAAAACTTTCTTGTAAAACCTTGGAAAAGTTGTACCTATCATACATATTACATGTACCTCTTATGGACTACAGGGATGTTGTTTGGGACTGTGCGCCTAATTACCTTCTCTAACGACTTGATAGATTACAAGTGGAAGCAGGACGCATTGTCACAGGTCTGACAAGATCAACCTCTACAGAAAATATTCTTTTGGAGTTAGGCTGGTATAGTCTAGCCCAGTGTCATGAAATACACAAACACTGCACAATGTACGAAATAGTAAATCAAAAAGCCCCTGATTATTTATTTAACTTATTACCTCCGCGTATTGGGGACCGAGGGGCCAACAGCCTATGCAATGCAGATCATTTTACCATATATCAATCCTGAACTGAACATTTTAAAAGACCCTTCTTACCATCCATGGTAGTGACTTGGAACAATTTACCTCAATATGTGTCATCAGTTGAAACTGTAAATGAGTTTAAAATTAAAATTAAGCTATTAAAATTAAATCCTGACGTGAAACCTCTGCTCTATTTCTACTCCGGAACAAGGAAACTGAACATTCTACATTGTAGGTTAAGGAATGGTTGTAGCGAACTGAACGGTGATAAGTATGCAAATTATATATCTGATACGTCCAGGTGTAGTTGTGGACACGTACTTGAAAACATTACTTCTTCGAATGTCCTCACTACGTAGTCCAGCGTGAAATCCTCTTTAGACGACTTTCTCATCTTAACATTACCTACACGGACGATGTTCTTTTCGGAAAACCTAATTTATCACGAAATGAAAACTATCTGATCTTTATGTTAGTACAGTCCTTTATTTCAGGTAGCAATCGTTTCAGCTAACTCTCACCCTCCCCCTTTTCTGGTGTGCCTTCTCTCTAACATCAAGATAAGGCTTGGTGATGGCTTGCGATGGCCGCATCCGTACGATAAGGACACAACACTCAACTCTCCTCCGTTTTCTTTTGCTTTATACCATCTGATCCTATACCTGCATGTTGTGTCTTTCACTTCTCCCTAGCTATTATGAATTGGTTTCCTGTTATCTTATTTGAAATATGTTTATTGTATTGTAGATATAGATTGTTTTTTTTGTTTTTTTTTTGTTTGTTTTTGTATATTTTTGTTAGCAGCCGTTGAATGTTTTAGGAAAGGAACTTTTTCACTTTTCACTCTAATGACAATAAAATATGTTTAAACTAAGTCATACAGATGATGGTCTAGACCTCTGTTGCTTTCCAGTTGGTAGAAGATTATCAGACTTCGAAAAGAACTGGATGGAAGTCACGGAAGATCAGTGGGCTATCATTCCGAGCAAAGCCCCCACTTACAAGATGTCCACGTGGGACAAAATCTTCCGGCGAATCCTTCCAAAAGAGATTCTCTCCTTGCGGAGGTACAGGCTTTCTTATCAAAGAAAGCAATAGAGGTCATCGAGAATCAAAATTCTCCAGGTTTTTACAGTCACCTGTTCCTCGTTCCGAAGCCAGATGGCTCGTTCCGACCAGTAATAGACTTGACCTGGATAAAACAAATTTATCATAGCTCCAAAGTTTTATATGGAAACCATTCGGTCAGTAAGAGCAATCATTCAAGTGGACGACTATGCGCCAAGCATAGATCTAAAGGACGCCTACTTTCACGTCCTGGTTCATTCGGCATTCAGAAAGTACCTGCGTTTTGCCGTGCAAGGAGAGGTTTATCAGTTCAGAGCAATGTGCTTTGGTCTGAACCTAGCTCCTTGGGCTTTCACTTGAATAATGAACTCGGTAATGTCATATTTCCAAGCTCATTCGGCAGTGGTAACGTCGGCTTACTTGGGCGACATTCTTCAGAGATACAGTGACAGAATAATTCTTCAGAATGATGTTCAGAGTCTGCTTCAGTTGTTCCGTCGTCTCACTTTCATAGTAAACAAGAAAAAGTCAGACCTAGCTCTGTCCAAGTCCTTCATTCACTTGGGAATGAGCTTGGAGACTCACAACAATCTGGTTCGTCTGCCATTAACCAGAGCGAAATTAGTCAGTTGTTATGCTCGCTTTTGTCTAAACTATCCCGTAGTGACTGCGAGGGAGTTTATGTGACTGTGCGGAGCAGCTGCGGATGTTATTCTGATGGGCCACCTGCACATGTGTCCCCTCCAGATATTCTTTACTCAGAACTGTAGTGTGAAGACTTAACTGGCTGGGGTGCGTCCCTAAGTCCTGCAGACTTGAAGTGTCAGGGTGTTTGGAAACCTCAGTTCCTGGAGGAGCACATAAACATCAAGGAGATGATGTCTGTCTGGCTAGCACTACAACATTGGATTGTTCAAATAGCGAACGTCCATGTTCAGCAGTTGTCGTACAACTCGACGGTAGTAGCTTATCTCAGGAACCAAGTTGGCACTCATTCGATTCCGTTATGCGAATTATCGGAGAAGATTCTCCTATTCGCTCTGAGTCATCACATTAATCATTCAGTCCGTCATATATCGAGTCATCTGAACGTTCTAGCAGACTCACTCTCACGAAAAGGTCGCCTGTTACCATCGGAGTGGACTCTCAAAATGCGAGTATTCAGTCAGATCTGCTACCAGTGGTCTCATGCCATGATAGATCTTTTTGCAACACACCTGAACAATCAATTACCAACATTTGTGCCGCCATACGCAGATCATCGAGTGTACGCAGTAGACACTCTATCGATCTCATGGGACGGAATGATAGGATATGCATATCCTCCTGCTCCATTGATTCAGCAGATTCTGTTAACAATCAAACAGTCTCACTGCAAAATCCTGCTAGTAGCACCTCTGTTGTCACAGAAACCCTGGATCAGTCTTCTCAGGTGTCTGTTATGGGACATTCCCTGGAAGCTTCCTCCTCGAAAGGACCTTCTATATCAGGGGAAGTCCCGCGCACTGCATCACAATCCGGAAGATCTCAACCTTCACGTATTTCCATTGTGAGGTCCTTCTTGCACGCAAAACATTTTACAGGACCAGCAGTGAATGCAATTTCTAACTGTAGGAGGACCTCCTCTTCGTTGAATTATGCAGCGAAGTGGAGGGTTTTCTTCCGTTGGTGTACGGACCAGTCTGTAGACATCTGTGATCCGTCCATTCCACAGATTGCCAATTTTTTTTTTACTTGTTTGACATACATGTATTAAACTTGCTGCCTGTCACTATTAAGGGCTATAGGTCTATGTTATCAGACACTTATGCTCATCATGATAACTTGGCTATTGGATCAGATTCTTCTTTATCCAAGCTGGTTAGAAATTTCTCTGTTGATAGACCTAGAACCCTCAGATTGATTCCTAAATGGAATTTGGCTTGGGTTCTGTTGAAGCTTCAAGAAGCTCCTTTTGAGCCATTAGATGATGTAGAGTTCAAATTCTTGACCTATAAAACGGCCTTTCTCTTAGCCTTTGCATCTGCCAGAAGAGTGAGTGAACTTCATGCATTATCTGTTGATGATTCCCATTACTGTCGTGTGGGTAATACTGTTACCCTTACTACGAAAATGGGATTTTTGGCTAAGAATCAGATTCCGGATAAGTGGCCGGAGTCTATTATCATTAAGGCTTTACCATCCTCGGACAACTGTAGACCTTTGCTGTGTCCAGTTAGAGCAATGCGCATTTATAAATGTCAATTGGGTTTTATTAGAAAGGGAAGAGAAAAATTCTTTCTTTCTTTGATTCCTAATAGAAAAGGTATATCTGTTCATTCTATCGCGAGATGGATTCAGGTGGCAATACGTATTGCCTATGAAAGTCTATCTTCAGATCAACGTTCTGTCAACAAGATTTCAGCGCATGATGTTTGACCACTGTCCACTTCTTGGGCTTGTTCTAACAGTATAGCCATTACTGTTCGTATGAAGGCTGCATACTGGACACAGCCCTCTTCATTTACCAAGTTTTACCTTAGAAATTTAGAGTCCATCTCCTGTGACCTTAGATCTTTGGGTCCTCTTTCTGTTGCTCAGAATGTCGTCCACTAATGTTACATCTAGAAGGTGTTTAGGCAGTCGGCTCGAGCACTGACACCATTCCTCTGCCCTCTTTGTTCTGAGGAATTTTCCTTCAGAACAAGGGGAAGGTGGGAGGAGGGGGGGACGTTTTTTTCCCTTATGTTATCTGGCTTTATAGTGAAAAGCAAGGGAATGCCTCCTCAAGAGACAGTAGTCCAACATCGGTGCTGGGTGGTTTTAATGTGTAGCTAGGTGTGAAGCAATAACTATGTCTCATTTATGTACTGTTTTTAAAGTGTAGCTCACTGTGAAGCATTTGTATATATTACATGTCAAACGAGCATCTCCATACAATCCTCGGACACTTTTAAATGAGTATAAAGCATCTCATTCTCTGGACTAGCTTTATAATTGGTTTCCATCACCGAATTAGCATAACATGTTATGCTGGCATTAAATGGAGAAATTATGTAATTCTCAATTACATTGTTGGTGTAATGTCATTCTCTTTTCTTATAAGAGAAGGACATACATAATTCCTATGTCTTCTCCTATTCTCCTGTAGGAGCTATTCTTTATCAACGTAATTGAGAGGTTGGATTTTCCTTTAAGTCCTAGTCCTCCAGCCTTTTTACGATTCAGCTAACTCTGGGCCATTGGTTGTAGTATAAAAATATGATAAATTTAAAGTAATTTGTATATTTTTCATACTTACCAATGGCCCAGACGGAGATGGCACTCATGCCTCCCCGCTGATTATAACATTTAGCAGGCACTATAGAAAGAATGATGCTTGGCACCAATTTTTGTACCTTCCTGGTTACTGCGCATGCGCAATAAGCAAAAGTATGGAGGACCATATAGGACTTGAATTCTTCGGTTTTCTATGCAAGTTTTGGGGATTGAGGGGGTCAAAATCTGTGTTTGGCCCTGGATTATATCAAGTTTGCACCAGGTAAGTCTGGGCCATTAGTAAGCATAAAAAATATACAAATTACTTTAGATTTATCATTTTTCTGAGAGAAAAACACCCTTTCAGTTGAGAATAGAATATTTTTGAAAAGCCACTTTTATGGGCTAAATAACCCATTGCCCACATGGGGGTGACATTGTGTACTAAGGCGTAGTGCACGTCGATGGTGCACTGTCTTCAACCACTGCTAACCCTACTTGTGTGGAGTTAGTATGTTGGGGAGCTGACAGTTGCTCGGTGGTTCTCTCCGTGTACTCCGGCTTCCCCCACCTGTAAAACTGTCGAGGTCATGATTAGCCATTGTGCAGAAATATGTGACCTTAAACACCAATAAATAAATAAATGGGTTAAATAAACGTTATTAACTGTTTTATAGTTTCTCTCTCTTTAATTTTAGCAGTTTTCATGAGCCTTGCACTGTTTATTTCTTTTTCGACACTCGAAATCAGAATATTTTTTTTACTGTTGTTGTGCGAGGTCTAGAACTTTTATGTGCTTTCCACTGCGCATGTCAAGAATAGACATGTCAAGGAGGTTTCGATGGTTTAATCCAGAATGATAAACCAGAATATCAACTGCTCAATGAAACAACCTGGTTTTTATTCCGTGTGTCTACGCATGCTCACACTAAACCAAGTTAACCAGAATAGCTCACTGAAAAATACCCTGAATGAATCCAATGAGTGTGTATAGTTCAAAGGGAGATAACACAAGTGACAATTCTTATCAATGATCAAAATATTCATTTAATCTCCAACCCATACTCATCCATGCTTCAGTGGGACAGACAAATTTTAAGTTAATATTTGCGAAGAAAACATTGAACTATCTTTATCAAGAGAAGGGACAACATATTTTCACACATTTTTTTTGTCAATTAACAATGGAAACTCTAATTTAAATTGAAATAATCTCCTGGCATTGATTGTCACCAACCATCGAGAAGTGGGAGTTTGACTAAATTGTCTCGCAATTTGGTCATTGAATTTCAAGTGATTCAGGGGGTACACATGGATCCTGGAATCTTGAAAGTCCTGGAATTTGGCATTTGTCAATTTCAGGCCTCCAAGTCCTGGAAAAACGGATGTTTTATTAGGTTGGTCCTTGAAAGTTCTAGTAAACCATTCAAAACTTTAGGGATACCTAAAAAGTCATTGGGCTTAGTTATTTTTCTGTTGTGTTTTTCTTTTGATTTTGTTGGATTTTCTCAGTAGCAGTGTTCTTAAGTTTCCAATTCCTGTTTTACACGAATAGACTACACAAAATACACATAGGTGTTTTTAAAGAAAAAAAGTGGCTGGAGAAAGAAGAGTTTTGAGTGGGTCAAACATGACTTGAAAAGTAGCCATCAAGCCAGTTGCTTAAAGTCGGTTGACATTGGAAATGCATGTGATATATGGGGGAATCTGCAGTACTCATAAGTTTCAAGTATGGCAAAAAATTTTTACGAGAAAAATAGTCAACAGACATTGGATTAACATTTTTTCTCTCACACAGCATGTTCAATATGCTTTGACCGCTTGCAGTGTATCAAAAATTCAAGCATGATAAGGGTGACTGTGTTTCTGCTTTCTTTCCCTTCATTATTTAAACATGGAATATCCTGTGTGCTTATCAAAACAGCCCTTCACAAATTGCCCCTTTAGTGGTTGGCCCAAACATAATTTTTGGCCAAAACATCCTCAGTCATTTCTCAAAAGACAAAAAGTCCCTGGCCAGGCATCGATCCAAACATCCCCACTTGATGGTCAAAACAAACCCAACTAGAATGGTGTCATTTGTGTGCAAAGCATACTAAGGTGTATCCCCGCATTTTCAGTTTACCATCATGATGGTCACAAATCAATTCACATTCTCTAACGATAAAGGTAGCACTATGGCTGCCACATGGGGTCGGACCAAAAATCCCAAATCTAGAGACCCTACCTGAACATATGAACACACTTTCAACATTTTGAATTAAAACTCCAAGGAGCCTTTCGCTGGAAACCAATTCTCTTATGACAAAAGCCTTGGTACAAGTGCCACGTGGGGCCGAATCAAAAATCTGAATCCTTTACGCACATCTAGAGACCCTACCTGAACATATGAACACACTTTCAACATTTCAAATTAAAACCTGCTAGAGTATTTTGCCAGAAACAGAATCTCTGATGACAAAAGTAGTGCTAAGGGCACCACATGGGGCCGAATCAAAATTCCCAAACCTTTATGCATATCTAGAGAACACCTCTGTCTGAACACACTTTCATCGTTTTGAATTAAAACTCCTAGAAGCCTTTTTGCCGGAAACCGATTTTTTAACAACAAAAGTGCCACTGCGGATGCCACATGGGGCTGAATAAAAAATCCAAAACCTTTATGCACATCTAGAGACCCTACCTGAACACACTTTCAATGTTTCAAATTAAAACCCCTAGGAGCCTTTCGTTGGAAATTGATTCTCTAACGAGAAAAGTGTTGCTACAGTCACCACATGGGGTCAAATCAAAATTCCAAAACCTTTATGCACATCTAGAGACCCTGCTGGAACATATGAACACACTTTCAAGAATCAAACTTACATATCCTAGTAGCCTTTCTTCGGAAGGCAGTATTTTAGCTCAGTGTTTAAGTGGTGACACTGGCACCACCTGGTGACAAAAATTCAAACTAAACCTATTTTTGTCATCTCTGTACCATGCTTAAGAAGTATGGTAACACAGAGATCATCACTATATCCCCACATTTTTTAAAATGTAGGGATAATAACTATAACCGTACACATCACTTATATGTGTGCTTGTCGGCGAATTCCCTAGCCCCTGCATCAGGGAGCAGAAGCCCTCTTGTTGGGGATATTCTGGCACCACAACTGATATCTTTCCTTTTAAATGAAAACAAGACCAGTATTAAAAAAAGAATGTGTGGCATGTAGTACTTGTATTCAATCCTTCAGATATAAATGTATATCTTGGAAAAGTCCTTGAATTTCAAACTAAATTTGTAGTATGAATTGGAAAATGTTGAGAAAGAGAAAAATACTCCCTCATGCTGGTCCTCCTAAACACTGGATTGATGCAAAATGACCTTGAATGAGAGACTTTTTTACTAAATTGTGCATATTTAGTAATATTATTTAGTAATAAATACAGATTTTTTTTCAATACTTTCATTTTCGTTTCATTTTATGGTTGGGAGCAGGTGCCAGTGACCTTCCTGCCCCTCCTCCCCCACTATAGTACATGTTGGTTGGTAAACATGTTGAGGATATTTTTATCTCTGCTTTTTTTCTGACATCAAATGCCCAGTGGTAAGAGCTTTTAAAACAGACTCTTGCTTTAACCCCAGTCCCTAGTCCCTCCTGCCCTTATAAAATATCTGGGTTTCCAGAAGGACGGTTGAGCAGCCGTTGACTGTTCAAAGGTTCTGGTTTGGTGCCCTAATTCTGAAAGGCTTTTATCTCCAGAGTTGTAGAGACAATGTCATCAACTAGTCTATAGAAATGGCAGCAAGAAACTGGATCACAATATTTCCATTCCTTTGTCAGTAAACATCAGAGTATCTCTGCACATCATTCTGACCATAACTGTAAAAAAAAATGGTGTAATCGTGAACGAGTTGAAATACATGAAGTCGCTTTTTCTGGCCATTTTTGTGTCATTAAATGTCTGGAAACAGCTTGAATGAATGCACTCTAAACAGGACAAGGCTTTAGACCCTTCGTTTTTCAACCTGTTGTTCTACAACCTTTTCTGGTGATGCCTTTGAAAACTTAAAAGCATCAACACATGAGGTCGAAAAGCAACAGGCCAAAAAGCAAAGAGCCGAAAAGTGTGTGGTGGAAAAAAAATGTTGAATCTATATTTTAGTCATGTTCTTTTGGCTTTAATTTTGATAACACTGTTAGCAAGTAAGGGGTGTAAAGTTTAAATTTTACATAATTTAATGATCAAAACCCTGATCAACTGTAGCAACAAAGATAGAAATCACTGTCTGATGCTAGGAATGATTGGTGTTGTAAAATCTCATTGTGGTGTCACATTCTTTGGGGCATATTTTTCCACCACCAGACATGTTAGGCCGTGTTCACACTGCAAGCGATGGGTGAAGTGAAGCGATGCGGCAATGAAGTCTATGCTATACATCGTAAGGGAGAGTTCACATTGCGAGCGAAGTAAAGACATTTCAAGCGATAAAATCTAAAAATTAAATATCAAAGCGCGAATAAAAGTGAGTTGTCATGACAACCAAGTTTCAATCTAGCTGGAGGCTGTCATTTTCCATAGAACCATGGACGTGGAAAGTTTAATTTCAAAAGTATTCAAGCGCCCAGCTGTTTGGGACATGAAAGATAAAAAGCATTCAAATAAAGACTTTATTGCTCAGCAGTGGAAAGAAATTGTCGTCGAAAATTTGTTATTTCTTTCCTAATATCATTTGCTATTCTTGACAATAAAAAATCAAGTGTTTCTGGTTCCATTCTGAGATACTCCTTAAATTTCTGTACGTCTCTCTTCAGCTGTGGTATCAAATGATGATACTCTCCGAGCTCCGCCCTACAATTTATCTCGTGTATCCAGATGGTCCTTCTCCAATTATTGAATAATAATAAAGCTGAATTTTCAAGCAGAAAAATCTGTCTGGCTTGGAGATAGGCCATTTTGTTTGTTTGTTTCTTTTTTTATTTTTTATATGTATATTCCGGGAAGCGAAACAGGAGAATCATTGCTCCAATCCGCTCAAAAGTTGCCTGTAGTGGTCATGCTTTGCTTTGCCCTGCTTCGCTTCACCCATCGCTTGCAGTGTAAACACAGCCTTAAGCAGAGGAATTGAGAAATTGTGCGATTTCTGAGCAAAAATTGTGAGATTTTTTTTATGATATGGCTCAAAGAGGAACTTGAATTGTGAAATTCTGTTAAAAGTGCAGATTTCAGGCTCATTTAGTTGAAATTTATTATGGAAAATAGTGAGTCTCCCTCTAAAATAGAGAGATTTAACATGTCTGTCCACCTTCCGTGTGTACGTGATTGTTGAACTGGATCCTCCATGGATTGATGCATCACTTATGATAATACATGTACATGTAAGCACTGTAAGTGGTATGACCTTTTCTCCCTCTTTAGTCCTTATTCACCCACACTACTGGCTCTCAAGTGTAAAATCTTACAAATATATCTTAAGTGAAAAACCTGAAAATATCTGCTCAAATGCAAGGAAGTGTTTTTTTGTTACCCTGGAATGGTTGTAGCCACCCTTGGTTGTCCCATGGCAGCCTCATTTATTTTTCCCCGGAGAAAATACTGGAATTATGTATATATTACATGTGCCAAATATATATATAATTAAATATTCAAAATCGGACATCATCACAAAATTCTATTTCCATTCACTCTCTCTTTTGGGGTCTGTTGTTAGTCGTGAGGGCTACGAGGCTGGTGAATTTTTCTTGTTACGTTATTGAGGCTGTAGAATATTCTTTTGGTGGAGGTTCGAACTCTGACCAACCCAGTGACTTTAAATATAATTATATATATAATATATAGGACACAATAGATTTTCTGTTTCTCCGGCCATTTTTTTGAAAATTGCATTTGGGCGTGCTGTTTTTTATTTTATTTTTGTAATTATTTCTTTGCCATCAGAAGTTCATGTTCTTGGTTTGTTTTATGTTTAGGCGTCATAATCTACAGAATAGTATGGGTGGTGGTGTATTTTTCCCCTTGAGGGCAACAAGGCTTTGCAATGCTAAAACATATACAAAGCCTCGTTGCACTAAAGGGACAAATTTATCAATTTCATCAACTTGGGTAAAATATCAAAAATAAACCATTAAATTTTTTATTTTTTTATGTTTGCATTGGTTAAGAAAAGGGAGTATGCGGCAGCCAAAAGGACGATGCAGGAGGGCCTGAGAAACAGATTTTTAACTTTTAGGCCTTATATATGATTATTAAATTAAGTGATCTCATTTTTCCTATATTAATAATTTCAGTGGCTGCTGTTTGGATCAGAATTTTCTTGAGCATACCCTGCAATTTATAACACACCTATTAATGTAAAACACTGGATTTCCACTGTTCTGCCCATACGATAAAAATTATAAATTTTAAGTTCTTTGTATATTTTTTATACTTACCAATGGCCCAGACTAGCTGGTACTAACTCAAAAATAATCCAGGACCAAACACAAATTTTGCCCCCCAATCCCCAAAATTTGCATGCAAAACCGAAAAAATAATGTCCTATCTGGTCCTCCATACTTTTCAGATCTGCGCATGCGCAGTATCCAGGAAGACCCCAAAATTGGCGCCAACCATTATTCTTTGTATATAATTGCCTGTTAAATGTTGTAAACAGCGGGGAGGTATGAGTGCCCACTCATGGGAGGGCCATACCCGTCTGGGCCATTGGTAAGTATAAAACATATACAAATTACTTAAAATTTATAATATTTTTATACAACAACCAATGGCCCAGACTAGCTTAATCGTAAAAAGTTGGAGGGCCTAGGACATAAAGGAAAATCCAATCTCTCAATCACTTCAGTAAAGGATATCTCCTACAGGAGAATAGGAGAAGATAGGAATAATATATGTCTTTCTCCTTTACGAGAAAAGAGAAAGGCATATCACCAACAATGTAATTGAGTATTACATAATATATAATTCTCCATTAATGCCAGCATAACCCGTTATGCTAATTCGGTAAAGGAAATCCAGTATATAAAGATAGTCCAGAGAATGAGACTCTTTATTCTCATTTAAAAGTGTCTGAAGATTGTATATTGACACCCGTTTGACACGTGACACATACAAATACTTCACAGTGAGCTACACTTTAAAAACCATACATAAATGAGACATAGTTATTGCTTCATACCGAGCTACACATTAAAACCATCCCAGCACCGACTCAGGACTACTGTCACTGGAGGAGGTCTTCCCTTGCTTTTCACTATAAAGCCAGATTATCATAAGGGAAAAAACTGTCTCCCCCCCCCCCCTTCCCCTTGTTCTGAGGTACATGCTGGAATGGGCTGCCTAAGTAACTACAGATGTAACTATTAAAGGACGACATTCTGAGCAACAGAAAGAGGACCTAAAGATCTAAGGTCACCGGAGATTTCTCAGGTAAAACTTGGTAAATGTAGAGGGCTGTGTCCAGTACGCCGCCTTCATGAGATCAGTAATGGCTATACTGTTAGAATAAGCCCAAGAAGTGGACAGCGCTCTAACCTCATGGGCTGATATCTTATTAACAGAGTGTTGATCCGAAGATAGATTTTCATAGGCAATGCATATTGCCAATTGAATCCATCTAGCAACTGAATGAACAGAAATATCTTTCCTGTTAGGAATCAGTGAAAGAAAGAAATGTTCTCTTCCTTTTCTAATAAAATCTGATCGCCATTTATATATGCACATAGCCCTGACTGGACACAGCAAAGGTCTACGGTTGTCCGAGGATGGCAGAGCCTTAATAATAATATGCTCATGCCGCTTGTCTGGAGTCTGATTCTTAGCCAGAAATCCCACTTCCGTAGTCAGGGTAATGGTATTACCCAAACTACGGTAGTGAGATTCATCAACAGATAAAGCATGAAGTTCACTAACTCTTCTAGCAGATGCAAAGGCTAAGAGAAATGCCATTTTATAGGTCAAGAATTTGAACTCTACAACGTCTAACGGCTCAAACGGAGCTTCTTTGAGCTTCAACAGAACCCAAGCCAAATTCCACTTAGGAATTAATCTGAGGGTTCTAGGTCTATTAATAAAGAAATTTCTAACCAGCTTGGACAATGAAGCATTTGATCCAATATCCAGGTTATCATGATGAGCGTAAGTGTCTGATAACATAGACCTATAGCACTTAATAGTGACGGGCTGCAGTTTGAGATCGTCAAACAAGTAGACCAGGAAATTGGCAATAGTTGGTATGGACGGATCATAAACATCTATCGACTGATCCTGACACCAACGGAAAAAAACCCTCCACTTCGCTGTGTAGTTCAACGAAGAGGAGGACCTCCTGCAGTTATAAATTGCATCCACTGCTCATCCTACATCATCTAACGGCTCAAAAGGAGCTTCTTGAAGCTTCAACAAAACCCAAGCCAAATTCCATTTAAGAATTAATCTGAGGGTTCTAGGTCTATTAATAGAGAAATTTCTAACTAGCTTGGATAAAGAAGAATCTGATCCAATAGCCAAGTTATCATGATGAGCATAAGTGTCTGATAACATAGACCTATAGCCCTTAATAGTGACAGGCTGCAAGTTTAATACGTCAAACAAGTAAAAAAAAAATTGGCAGTCTGTGGAATGGACGGATCATAGATGTCTACAGACTGGTCCGTACACCAACGGAAGAAAACTCTCCACTTCGCTGCATAATTCAACCAAGAGGAGGCCCTCCTTCAGTTAGAAATTGTGTTCACAGCTTGTCCTGTAAAATGTTTTCCTTGCAAGAAGGACCGCACAACGGAAATGCGTGATGGTTGAGACCTTCCGGGTTGTGATGCAGTGCGCGTGACTTCCCCTGATAAAGAAGGTCCTCTCATGGAGGAAGCTTTCGGGAATGTTCCATAACAGACACCTGAGAAGATTGATCCAAGGCAGGGTTTCCGCTAGAGGAAACTTTGTGGGTCTGGTAGTTTAAAGAAAGTGAAACTCAGATGCCAAAGGCATCTGCCGCACATGCCGAAGACATGTGCGTATAGAGGGGGGTTCTCCCCCCAGAAAAATTTTGATTTTTAGGTGCTCTCTGGTGGCCTCTGGGTGCATTCTGGTGGCTAAAATGCTGAATAATTGAAGTGGAAAATATGTATTTTTTCCTCCTACAATTCTCTAAATTCTCACGGGACACACAATACTACATCTGGTCGGAGGTTTCATAAAAAATACAAACCCAAAACAACACAAAATCCACGAATCCTGACAGTGACTGCGACGCTTGACCTAAATTTTTTACACAACCCGATATGTGCCAACGTAAATAATTGGAAATGCAGAGAGAACGAAATATTCGAAAAGAACCATGATGCAGACGTGTGACGTCATGCACATGCAATTACATCATTTATCGCTCGAAATAAAAGCCAGTGATTTCGGACCAAACACGACAATTTGAGGCCGAAATTTTATAGGCGACAGTTAGGATTTGAACTTTGTTTCCCCCTCTCGTCTGGGGGTTATAAAGTATCAGGTTGTCGCCAGTAATAGTAGGCATAGTATACAACATAATTATGCCTATATTATGTGGAAACAAAGGATCCTGAGCGTCCTTATGATACAGCATTGTACTCGACTTTTAACCACCAACTTTTCTGACTGATCATAGTATGATTGGCGGGGGGAATGAGTCCAGTCGCCGGACCTGCAGCCGGTCTAGCGGAAACCCTGTCCAAGGTTTCTGTGACGACAGAGGTGCTACTAGCAGGTTTTTGCAATGAGACTGTTTGATCTTTAATAGAATCTGCTGAATCAATGGAGTTGGAGGATATGTATATCCTATCATTCCGTCCCATGAGATCAATAGAGTGTCTACTGCATACGCTCAATGGTCTGGACATGGTGACACGAACGTCGGTAACTGATTGTTCAGGTGTGTCGCAAAGAGATCTCTCATGGGGCGATCCCACTGGTAGCAAATCTGCCTGAATACTCGCTTGTTGAGCGTCCACTCCTATGGCAACAGGGGACCTTTCCAATAGAGCGAATCTGCTAGTACATTCAGACGACCCGGTATATGACAGACAAAAAGATGAACGTGATGATTCATGACGTATTGGAGAATCTTCTCCGTTAGTTCACATAATGGAATTGAATGAGTGCTGCCCTGGTTCCTGATGTACGCTACTACTGTCGAGTTGTCCAACAAAATCTGAACATGGATGTCCGCTATTATGTGAATCCAATGTTGTAGCACTAGCCATATTGACATCATCTCTTTGATGTTTATGTGCTTCTCTAGGAACCGAGGGTCCCCAAAGACCCTGACACTTCAAGTCTGCGGGACTTAGGGTCGCGCCACAACCCTTCTGACTTGCATCTGTCAGAATCGTGAAAGCCGGATCCGGCAGTTGCAGCAGAACTCTGTGTTAACCACTGAATATCTGCCCAAATCTGAACCCTTTGTTTTACTAGGTCCGTTAAAACAATACTGGTTTCGTGTGAATGCGTCTTCACACTCCAGTTCTGAGTAAAGAATATCTGGAGGGGACACGTGTGCAGGCGGCCCATCGGAATAAGATCCGCAGCCGCCCCGCACAACCCCATCAGTCGCATGAATTCCCTCGCTGTTAATGTGTCTGAGTGTAGACAAAAGCAAGCATAACAACTGACTAATTTTGCTCTGTGTAACGGCAGACGAACCAGATTGTTGTGAGTCTCGAAGCTCATTCCCAAGTGAGTGAACGACTTGCACGGAGCTAGATCCGACTTTTTCTCGTTTACGCTGAAACCAAGACGTCGGAGTAATAGAAGCAGACTCTGAACATCGTTCTGAAGAATAGTTCTGTTGCTGTTTCTCTGTAGAATGTCGTCCAAGTAAGCCGATGTTACCATAGACGAATGAGCTCAGAAGTATGACATTACTAATTTCATTATTTAAGTGAATGCCCAGGGAGCCAGGTTCAGACCAAAGCACATTGCTCTGAACTGATACACCTTCCCTTGTACGGCGAATCGCAGGTACTTACTGAATGCCGGATGTACCAGGACATGAAAATACGCATCCTTTAGATCTATGCTTGCCGCATAGTCATTCACTCGAACGCTCGCCCTTACCGACCGAATGGTCTCCATGGAGAATTTTGGAGCCACAATAAGCTTGTTTATCTAGCTCAAGGCTATTACCGATCGGAACAAGCCGTCTGGCTTCAGTAAGAGGAACAGGTGACTGTAAAAACCCTGAGAATCCTGATTCTCGACAACCTCTATTGCTTCCTTTAATAAGAGAGCCTGTACCTCCGCTAGGAGAGACTCTCTTTTGTAAGGATTCGACGGAAGATTTGTCCAACGCAGACATCTTGTTAGTGGGGGTTCGGAATGATAGCTGTAGGACGTACGAGACAACACTTCTCACCCATTGATCTTCTGTGATTGTTATCCAGTTTCTCGCGAAGTTTGATAACCTTCTGCCAACTGGCAAGCAATAGAGGTCTTGACCATCATCTGTATGACCTGCGAGGCTTTATCTGTATGACCGGGAGGAGAAACTACGTCCTCCCCACAAAGAACCTCGTCCCGTCGGCCTAGGATAGTCCCGATCAGACCTACGTCCCTTTCCCGAGTCGCTATACTGACGACCTCCAGAGTAATTGTAAGAGGGTTTCTGGCTTCGGTACGAGGAACAGGTGACTGTAAAAACCCTGAGAATCCTGATTCTCGACAACCTCTATTGCTTCCTTTAATAAGAGAGCCTGTACCTCCGCTAGGAGAGACTCTCTTTTGTAAGGATCCGACGGAAGATTTGTCCAACGCAGACATCTTGTTAGTGGGGGTTCGGAATGATAGCTGTAGGACGTACGAGACAACACTTCTCACCCATTGATCTTCTGTGATTGTTATCCAGTTTCTCACGAAGTTTGATAACCTTCCGCCAACTGGCAAGCAATAGAGGTCTTGACCATCATCTGTATGACCTGCGAGGCTTTATCTGTATAACCGGGAGGAGAAACTACGTCCTCCCCACAAAGAACCTCGTCCCGTCGGCCTAGGATAGTCCCGATCAGACCTACGTCCCTTTCCCGAGTCGCTATACTGTCGACCTCCAGAGTAATTGTAAGAGGGTTTCTGGCTTCAGTACGAGGAACAGGTGACTGTAAAAACCCTGAGAATCCTGATTCTCGACAACCTCTATTGCTTCCTTTAATAAGAGAGCCTGTACCTCCGCTAGGAGAGACTCTCTTTTGTAAGGATCCGACGGAAGATTTGTCCAACGCAGACATCTTGTTAGTGGGGGTTCGGAATGATAGCTGTAGGACGTACGAGACAACACTTCTCACCCATTGATCTTCTGTGATTGTTATCCAGTTTCTCGCGAAGTTTGATAACCTTCCGCCAACTGGCAAGCAATAGAGGTCTTGACCATCATCTGTATGACCTGCGAGGCTTTATCTGTATGACCGGGAGGAGAAACTACGTCCTCCCCACAAAGAACCTTGTCCCGTCGGCCTAGGATAGTCCCGAACAGACCTACGCCCCTTTCCCGAGTCGCTATACTGACGACCTACAGAGTAATTGTAAGAGGGTTTCTTGTACCCTCCTGAGGAGTTCTCTTTTGATGATTTTTGTCTAGAACGCTGTCCTTTACTCTTGTCTGCTGAAGCGGGTTGTTGAGACGCCAACTTCAAAAGCAGAGCACTAGACGCTTTCTTAGTAACCTGTTCAAAGACTAACGAAAGCTTGTCATTGAAAATAGTATGTCCGGAGACCGGAGCGACTCGGAGAGAGTTTTTCACCTTGTCATCTCTCAGTGATGACGACGCAAGGGCAGCGTCACATCTGATTAACTCCAGATTAGCTACTGTTAGGGCAGAGTTATATGTGGTATACATAATTGCTCTGGAAAGAACTCCCTTTAAGAGAGGTACGAAAGTCCTCAAATTCCTTTCCGTTGAGACGTTGTGCCATAGCTCTTGTAAGGTGATCTGCGTAAGACATAGCATCCAAATTTGCTCTATTTGATGAAATTGCGGTCTCAGTTGTGTCTGAGCGAATTGTGAATGATGCAGGTAAGGATACCTCTAGATCCCCGGCCTGCTCATCCAAACGCAGAGGAACTCTCTGAACATCTTCACCGACCATTTTAAATGAACGTGGTCCAAGAAACGGTATGTTTATGGAAGTTGAAGTTAAGAAACCGCCTTTTTCCCTCACACTCGAGAGGTTACATACAATATTGTCTATATGGCCGAAGGCCTGCGACACCTGCCTAGACTGAACCGGAAAAGAAAGGACTTCCTCCTTTGACCGAATAAAGTCTGCGTCCAACGACGCCAGCGGTTTCTCTCGTGTCATCGCAGCATTCTGATTCGTTGGAACAAATTCAGGGCAGTATTGATGGATGAAATCCATCGCAAACATGTGCTGTTCCGAAAGGGAAGGGTAATCCTCTTCCTTATCCCTTTCACCATCCCAGAGAATCAGTTGTGAATCTCGGTCCATTGCATCTGCGTGAACAGATGGCTGGACCGACCCAGCACCGTCCAACAGCTTAGGTTCTGAGTCTGAGGGAGGCTGCACCTGTACTTGCTGGGATGCTGCGATCAGCTGCACAATCTGCGACAGCAAGTCCATCACCGAGGCCTGAGGAGCAGCAGTCTTCTATTTCTTAGCCGCTTGCTGCTCCTGGGATGATGTGTCGGAGATAGCTCTCTTCTCCGAACGTCCCGATGATCACGGCCTCTTCTCCCTAGCTACCGGATGGTCCGACTTCACGGGCGAAGAGTGGTCCCTTCTTCGCGCAGCAGGCTGGATATCCGTGGTCAGGTAGCTATGATGTGGTCGTGTGTGCTTTGTATTCGAAGCGGAAGAAGCCGTGACTGTAGCTGAGGCCGGCTGCAATCTATACGGAGCGTCACGAACGGCAGGAGTGGATTATGCTTCGGCCCGCGCAAGTTCTTCACCACAACATCTGGCCCCAGATGTTGTTGGGATAGAGAAGGACCTCTCTCGCTCGCGGTCCTTTCAGACCTGCCGAGCTTCCCAAAGCACTTACTGGCTTCTTCCCTAGTTCCATCGTCGCTGGGTGAGCATGTTTAGATTTTAAGGTGCTCGCTCTACCCACTACCCTTCCTTCGACAGCAATGGACATACCCGGCATCACGGTACCCACAGACAGAGTAACCGCTTCACCGGCCGAGTGATTAAAACCACCGGCTGGTGGCTTTATCCCCTGCCTAATATTCATTATAACCTTGGCAGCTATTTCTGTTTGCTCATCAGAGGGGGACGATGGTATCGCACTTTTGGTAGATGTCACATAACCATCATCATGTTCTTGTTCCTCTGAAAAAGAAACTGAGAAACTTGAATGACTGCGGCGAGAGGACCATCATTGGCCTCTCACTGCTAACAGCATACCGTGACACCCGTGTCCAAGGTTTGTCATCCCAATCAACACCTGTAGGACAAGAATTCGCGGGAGTACATCGACTTCAAGCAAGGCACCAAGCATGTAAAACTGAGGAAGAATTCCTCACCTTGCATTTTGAGCAATTAGCTTTCATGATTAATGAAACTAATTCGATTGAACTCCCACCTTCTCCACAATAAATATATGATAATGATACATAATAATCAACATTCAAAATACAAATCAAAAAATTAATTTCAAAAAATTTTTCGAAATTTTTTTGCACAAAAGCCCAAGTTCCCAAAGGGAACATGAAGAGCCCAAGGGTATCCCGATAGAGCCTAAGTGTGGACAGAATTCCAAAAATTATTGCTACACTACTGGAATATTATAACATGTATCTTACAACAATCCTACAGCAATAGTAAGTTGAAACTACATATATTTATAGGACGTTGCCAATATAAACAACGTCAATGAAAAAAACAGAAACAAGACCTCAGTCACTGAATAGAAAAGTCCCGAAGTCAGTAACAGATTTTAAAGCTACCCGATGTAAAGCAAGATCTTCAGATGAAGAAAAAACTATACATTGGATAGAAGATGCATGACCCAAATGCCCCAACACCCCTAGGGTGAGGACGTAACCATGGGGATATACAGAATAAACATTCAGTAATACACATTAAACTCCCAAGAAATTTAATAAAAAATGTCAATAAAAATAAGCCAAAAAGCTTGGGAGTTTAACAGGAGGGTTTCAAGGAAGGATAGGGAAGGAACACTTAACAAACAGTGGATAAATCATTAGCAAGAATGATGACGTCAGGCCCATGTCCCGAAATTGGGAAACATGAAATAATTTTGATAAAAATTATAAAGTTACAGCCCTCAACATTCCAAACCACCGTTGTTCACTTCCATCATCCAATTATGTCCTTGGATCCACCAATTTTACCATTGATTTGTGTCTGGCATCCTCAAAAATGAGATTTAAAAGCACAGATGTCAGTTCATTGTTGCTGACTTCAGGGCCAAACAAAGAATGATGGTTTTTGCCAATTTTGTGGTCTTCCTGGATACTGCGCATGCGCAGATCTGAAAAGTATGGAGGACCAGATAGGACATTATTTTTTCGGTTTTGCATGCAAATTTGGGGGATTGGGGGGCAAAATTTGTGTTTGGCCCTGGATTATTTTTTGAGTTAGCACCAGCTAGTCTGGGCCATTGGTTGTTGTATAAAAATATAAAGTTGTATCACACATTTGGTGATACAAAACACGTTCGATTTTGTTTTGAATGTAAACAGAGAAGGAACCCATCTAAATAAATCCTGTCAATCATTTTTCGAATGCACCGAGTGGAGATCACTTGGAAATTTAGCTTTGTTTACCCGGGATATTTAAACAATCAGATTCAAGTAAAAAATTTACAAAATAAAAAAAACATTCTGACTGTTTGTTCCTTGACAAGTACTTTCCACAACTGGCCATATAATGATGGAGTGTGCTAAACTTATTAGCTATTTAAAAAACTTTTTGTTGTTTTATTTCCTGCAGTTTAGTCAATATTCAAAGTTCGATAATCATGACTGTGACACTAATCGGTGTCATTTGGTTTTGACCAATTGAATGCCTTAAAAATTAAAAAGCAAATTAGGGTTAGTTCCCTGCCAACAAACTGTGATGTTGTGTTGGCAGCGAAGGAAATGCCGCAATAATCCAGTTAAAAAGTGCTTTTAGTTTAATTTTCGTGTAGACTGGTTATAACATGTGATGTGTGTGATAAATAAATGAACCGCACATACATTTGAATGGATTAAGAATTATCACACTCGACTGCTTTGGCCTAGGATATCACTCGAGCCTTCCTGGTCCAAAGCAATCTTGTGTGATAATTCTTAACCCATTCAAACATATGTGTGTTTCTGTATATATATTCAGTTGGTACTGTGTTTCATACTGGAACACATTATTAATTGCACAAAACAAAGAAGATACACAGCTGTTGGCACTCCCCAATAAATAGTAATAAAACAGTTTTATATAAAAAACATCTTTTTCTATTGTTGATCAAACAATGAGCTAATGCTTACAATGTAAAGCCACTAAAGTGCCTTTCAGCACTTTTCAGTAGAGCCATGATATAGTGGCTTCTAGCACTCAGCCAGTTAATATTGATGAAATTACACTTAGTCTGTATTTTCAACATTATTTATGTAAAATTTTCATCTGAACTAGACATTTTGTGAGTCAACGTAGATGACTGATAGCAAGCTATATTCCTGTAAAAAGATTAAAAAAAAGAAACTAATCTGGCAGCTGATTTTGAATCAAATTATATAGCGACTTATATTCAAAATTAAATCGAATCTCAGGGCTGAATCTTTGCTTGAATCAGTTATGCAAAGCATGGTTTGGTTAGCCAACACTCAAACGAAACAAATGTTAATCCAGATTTTACAGCCGCGACGATCAAACATGTTAAGTCTCACTATTTCAGAGGGAGACTCCCTATTTTCCAGAAGAAATTTTTGTTAAATGAGTCTGGAAATTGGGAATTTTATGAGAATTCCACTTTTAAAGAGGAGAAATTTTCCTCTTTTAGTCATAATAAAATTGAAATCTCACTATTTTTACTCAGATATTTCACCATTTTAAAGTTCAAGAGCTGCCAACAATCATTTCCTCATGGTCGATAAGGGATGAATAGCATCCATTTTTTATACATGCTGAAAACAGTTTTCATAAGATAAAATACAGTAGAATCCTCTTAATTGAATATCTATTTTGCCAGTGAAAATTATTCAATTAACAGGAGTATACATTAACTCTTTGCATGCTGCAGGTGGATATTCCTGCCCAGGACAGGATTTCTCTTGCCACTGAAATATGTTTAATTTGGGCATATTTAATCAAATTTCCACACTGTAACTTGAACAGATTTTTTCGCCAAGGATTTCTTGAGTTAAATTTAGAAGGATTTTTCATCAGATCTAGTCATGGCTGCTTCTCTGCAGCCATGACTAGATCTGATGAAAAATGTCTTAAAAATACTCACCGGGTTAAGAGTTAACAGGGATTTGGTCAGTTTCCTGTATTCTGGAGGTAAACTGAGCATTTATTCTATTATATCTTGTTTGACAGAGCTCATAGAGCTCTGTCAAACAAGATATAATAGAATAAATGCCTGTATTGGATGTGGTGAGGCCAAAAAGGCTGATAAATAAGGGGAATTTGGTGCGTGTCACAGTATTTTTTTCGACATATTACAAAAATTTATATACAATTAACAAGAGTTTACTCTACAACCCATATGCAATTAACAGATCAAATTTGTACTGAAGGTATGGTAAATGGTTTTGTGTTTGAAAATTATATTCAATTAACAGGAATATACAATTAAGAGATATCCAATTAAGTCCGCTCCACTGTACTAATCATTTTTTGTTTGATGTGTTTCAGAGATGGGTGTCATGCCAGAGATTTCTCAGGCAGTAGAAGAAATGGACTGGAGGTAAAATGATTCTTCACAAAATAAACATGTACATTTCCTCATACTTATGCTTTGGAGTTTATAAATTTAAAGTAAAGAAGTGTTTCATCTCCCTGTAAAGCAGTGTTAGTTTTCTGTGGTGTAAACAAGCTTTGTTTTACTCAGAGGTGAGCAAATTGGAAATTTTGCATAACCCCTGAATGGTTATGCAAAATAAGTTTGCACAACCCTTTCTGAACTAGACAACCCCTTCTTCGTGAATCATTAGAAACATGTATCTTTATACCACAACCAATGGCCCCGACTAGCTGCTGGTGCTAACTCAACTTAATTCGGGGCCAAACACAAATTCTGCCCCCAAATCCCCAAAATTTGCATATAAAACTGAAAAAAGTAAGTCCTATCTGGTCCTCCATACTTTGTTACCTGTGTATGCGCAGTATCCAGGAAGATACCAAAATTGGTGCCAACCATCATTCTTTGATTGGCCCTAAAGTCAGTAACAATGACCTGACATCTGTGCTTTAAAATCTCCTTTTTTGAGGATGCCAGACATAAATCAATGAAAGATTTGGTGGATCCAAGGCTGTAAATGGATGATGGAAGTGAACAATGGTGGTTTTAAACGTTCAGGGCTGTAACTTTATAATAATTATAAAAATTATTTCATGTTTCCCAATTTCGGGACATATGCCTGACATCATCATTCTTGCTAATGATTAATCCACTGTTTGTTAAGTGTTCCTTCCCTATCCTTCCATGAACCCCTCCTGTTAAACTCTTAAGCTTTTTGTCTATTTTTTATGGAAATTTTTTATTAAATTTCATGGGAGTTTAACGTGTTTTACAGAATGTTTATTCTGTTTAACCCCATGGTTACGTCCTCACCCTAGGGGTGTTAGGTTGTTTTGATTTTGCATCTTCTATCTGATGTATCATTTTTTTTTCTTATGAAGATTTAGCTTTTCATCTGATAGCATTTAAATCAGTTACTGACTTGGGGCCGTTTTGTGTGCCTTTTGTCTTGTTTCCGTTTTTTTCCTTTGATGTTGTTTACATTGGCATCCTCAAATATATGCCTCGGTAACGGACTTGCTGTTGCAAATTGAGCAGTTGATTGCAGCATCCCAGTAAGTGCAAGAGCAGCTTTCTGCAGACTCCGGTGGTGAGCTGTCGGATGGTGCTGGGTCGGTCCAGTCATCTGCACACGCATATGCGATGGACTGAACGTCACAGCTGAATCAGTCGGATGATGAAAGGGACAAGGAAGATTACCCTTCCCTTTCGGAATAGCATATGGTAGTGATGAATTTTATTCATCAATGCTATCCTGAATTTGTTCCACCTGATCAGCATGCTACGACTACTAGAGAGAAACCGCTGTTGTTCTGGTTGTTCTGGTTGTTCTGGACGCAGATTTCGTGCGGAGGAAAGAGGCTGTTCTTTCCTTCCTGATTCAGTCTAGACAGGTGTCGCAGGCCTTCGGCCATGTTGACGACGCCATATTCAACCTCTCAAGTGCAAAGAGGAAAGGCGGTTTCTTATCAACATCTTCTTTAAATATACCGTTCCTTGGACCACGTTCATAAAAATTGGTTGGAGAACATGTCCAAAGAGCTCCTCTGCGTTTAGATGAGCAGGCCGGGGATTTTGATATGTCCCCACCTGCTTCATTCAATATATGCTCGGAAGTGATGGAATGTGCTATTTCATCCAATAGAGCGAATCTGGATGCGATGTCCTACACAGATCACCTTACCAGAGATATGGCGCAACATCTTAATGGGAAGGAATTTGAGGACGTTAGTTCCTCTCTTAGAGTTCTTTCCAGGGCAGTCATGTATGCCACGTACACCTCCGCCCTGACAGTGGCAAATTTGGAGTTGATCAGAAGTGATGCTGCCCTTGCGTTGTCATCACTGATAGATGACAAGGTGAAAAGCTCTCTGAGTCGCTTCGATCTCCGGACATACTCTGTTTGACAACAAGCTTTCGTTAGTCTATGAGCAGGCTACAAAGAAAGCTTCTCAACAACACACTTCAGCAGACCGGGGTAAGCGAGGCAGTTCCGCTTCTAAGTCATCACGAGGGTACAAGAAACCCTGTTATTCTTACTCCGGAGGTAGTCTGTATAGCGACTCTGGAAAGGGGAGTAGGTCTGATTAAGACTATAGGTCAGACGCCCCTAAGCTGACGGGATGAGGCTCTTCATGGGGAGGACTTAGTTTCTCCTCCTGTAGGCCTTGTAAGTCGTACAGGTGATAGACTAGACCTCTATTGCTTGCCAGTTGGCGGAAGGTTATCAAACTTTGCGAGAAACTGGATGGAAATCATGGAAGATCAGTGGGTGAGAAGTGTAGTCTTGGAAGGCCTACGGCTATCATTCCAAGCAAAACCCCCACTTGCAAGATGTCCATGTTGGACAAATCTTCCGGCGGGTCCCTTCAAAAGGGAGTCGCTCCTGGTGGAGGTACAGGCTCTCTTATTGAAGGAAGCAATAGAGATCATCAAGAATAGATTTCTGTTGCTTTCCACTTAGTAGAAGGTTATCAACCTCGCAAAAAATTGGATGAAAATTGCGGAAGATCAGTGGATGAGTATGTAGTCTCCGCAGGCCTGCAGCTATCAGTACGAGCAAGCTCCACTTACTACAAGTACGTGTTGGTCAGATCTTCCGGCGAATTCTTCCAAGAGAGTCTCTCCTTGCAGAGGTTTAGGCTCTCCTATTGAAGAAAACAATAGAGGTTGTCGAAATATTCTCCAGGTTATTTCAAATCGCCTGTTTTTGAGAGTTTTATTTCACTTTTCCTCTGATGTCAGACTTATATCAACTATGGAATGCGTGGTGAGGGGAATGCGCATTTAAGGATTCTCAGGTCACCCTAGTAGAAACCTTGATATAGAACACATGTTCCAACATACTGGCTTTGGTGGTCTTGCTGATGGAAGTTACACTAATTGGCAATGGATGTCTTGTGAAGTCTTGGTTGCCTAAGAAGCAAAGTTGATTCTCATTGTTTTCTTTGCGATAATCATTTACATGAATGGATTCTGATTCTCGCATGAATTTTAAGCCCTGTGGAACTTTAGCAAAAAGAATGGCAACTCAATCTACAACCCCCTGCCCCCCAATATGGCATCAAGTCAGTCAATGCATGTAACTCCTTCCATCAGTTACATTTGATCACATGTAAGGTTTTATGCTGTGACAGCGGTCACTGCATGACAGCTTTCACATCATTAAACATCAACTGAAAGCCTAACACAAAGATTGGTTACATGGTATCAACATTCCAGAATCAGTCTTCGTTTTCTTTAAAAAATAATGCAAGTATGTTCAGTCCTGGAAATGAGACAGGTGTGAGTGCAATTGCTCCCATCAGCATCCATGATTTCTATTTTACGGGAGCTAAAAAATGCACTCATTGAAAAATATTGTGGAGCACTTTTATACTCTGAGGGCATATAAATGTGTGTTGTTTTGAGAAAGCAGCACACTGTGCCCAGTGGTAAGTTACTGTCATAATTCAGCAATTCCTTATACATTTAACCCTTTGGACACTAGTGGTATCTGCCATGCAGTTCAATGACAGCAATTAGAAGCGTCCATATTCTTTATTTGGGGTGGACCAATCAATATTTTCAACATGCAGCCTCGGGGCTGCACGTTGAAAATACTGATGGGTCTACCCCACACATTTACTGAACAGCCATCCTATTTAATGATGTTATGACGTATCATGCTCCTGGCTAAAAAAGCAGCCGCTCAGGTTAAAAGGGTTAAGGTTTTTGGTGTTTGGTGACAGTATTCCCTCGAAAATTCATGTACTAACATTTTACGGGTGCAAATTACTCTCGTCTCTGATTTCGTATGTTGTCAGTATTCAATTTGCTATGCCCTTAAAAATGTGCACATCATCCACATATGTTTTTCACATACATCTAAATATATTCTTTAAAAGGTTATCAGTTGTTGTGCGACATCGGAAAACTGAAAACGTTTGAGAAGAAAGATTTTGTTGAGTATGGCATATTTATAGCAACAATTTCCCCTTGCACAGGTAGGACACTTTTTTGTGTCGCCTGCCCCACGAAGTGGGGAGTGACATATAGGGATTACTTTTGTCGTCTTGCATCGTCTGCGTCGTCATCCACGTCGTCCGCGTCACACTTTCTCTTATCCGCCACTCCTCTTTAACCTATGAATGGATTTTGATGAAACTTTCAGTGATTCTTTATCACATAATGGCATTGTGCACCTCCTATTTTATTTTTTGATCCGCTGTATTTTTTCCAGAGTTATGCCCCTTTTCCACTTAGAATTCTGTCTGAAATATTAAAATATAGTGCAGGCGACAGACGTCTTCCATGGAAGACTCACATCTAAGTTTTTATATGTGACCAATGAGCGTTGCGTTGCTGCAATACAGTTTTATAGAGATCAGTGATTTTGACCAAACTTCATAAACATTAACAACATGAATAGCATGAACTTACCAAATCACAGTCTAACAAAATTCTTCAGTTCGCCTAAGAGACGCTCAGGGGAAGCTTTACCATCACTTTCAGTACATCGTCCGGCTCGTGTGACCTTTAGATTATTGATGTCTCCTCATGAACTACTGGCCTGAATTAAACCAAATTTGGTTCACATCACACATGTATGTCAATTCAAGTTTGTTCAATTAAAGTTGCTGAAAGTTAAAAAACTCTTCTCCAGAACTTTGAATCAGAATCTCTTGATATTTGATATACTGCATCCTTACGGGGGTCAGATTCAAGTTTGTTCAAATCAAGTCCATAGGTTTGTAGTTGGGATCCCTATGGGAGCCCGGGGGCGCGGTGGCTCAGTTGGTAGAGGTGCAGGCTGCAAGCCGAGAGGTCCTCGGTTCGAATCCCACCTGCGGCAACCGCGTTGTGTCCTTGGGCAAGACACTTCACCCCGATTGCCTACATGGGGGCACGATGACGCTGTGTACTAAGGCGTATTGCACGTCGATGGTGCGCATGTCTTCAACCAATCTAACCCTGCCTGTGCTGCGGTGCAGAGTTCAGAGTTACGATGTTGGGGAGCTGACAGCTGCTCGTCGTTGCTCGGTGGTTCTCTCCGGGTACTCCGGCTTCCTCCACCCGTAAAACTGTCACGGTCACGATTAGCCATTGTGCATAAGTATGTGACCTTAAACACCAATAAATAAATAAATAATAAATATGGGAGCCCAAATAATAACTAGGGAGCAATATGAGGAATATTCTTTAAAAATCTTCTTTAAACCCTACTTTTGATATTTGATATGCAGAATCCATAGGGGTTCAGATAAAAGTTTGTTCAAAGCCTCTTGGTTCATATTTGGGCTCCAAAAGGAGCCATAATTTTAACTTGGTGCAATATGAGAAATATTCTTTAAGAATCTTCTTCTCCAGAACCACTAGTCAGAATCTTTTGATAGTTGGTATACAACATTGTTACAGGAGACGGATTCAAGTTTGTTCAAAGTCAAGTCCCTTAGTTAATGTTTGGGCTTCCTCTGGGAGCATGAATTTTCACTTAGTGCAATATGAGGAATCATATTTATAAATCTTCTTCAAATCCTCCAGGCAGAATCTTTTAATATTCGGTATTCTGCATCTTTGCCGGGGTCAGATTCAAGTTTGTTCAAATAAAGTCTCTGGGTGTATACTTGAGCTTCCTGTGAGAGCCCACATTTCAACTTAGTGCAATATGAAGTGCAATATGAGGAATTTTCTTTAAAATCTTCTTCTTCAGATTGACCAGACAGAATCTTTTGATATTTGGAACACAGCATCCTTATGGATATTCAAGTTTGTTCAAAATAAACCCATGGGTTCATATGTGTGCCCCCTATGGGAGCCGGAATTTTAACAGTGCAATATGAGGAATATTCTTCAAACATCTTCACATCCACTGGTCAAAATTGTTTCAAATTTGGTATTCAGCATCATTGAGGAGGGAGGGGGAAGGATCACATTTATTCACATCCCTCGGTTCATATTTGTTCACCTACGTGTGAGCCCAAGTTTGTGCAATATTCAGAATTTTCTTTATAAATCTTTCCCTTCAGATGCACCAGTAAGAATCTTTTGATATTTGGTATACAGCATCCTTTTGGAGGTCATATTCAAATTTATTCAAATCAAGTTACTTGTTTCATATTTGGGCTTCACCTGGGATCCCAGATTTGAACTTTGTGCAATACGAGGGATATTCTTTATAAATCTTCTTCTGCACCAGTAAGAATCTTTTAATATTCAATATCCAGCATCCTTATGGGGGTCAGATTCAAGTTTGTTCAAATCATGTCCCTAGGTTCATATTTGGATGCCCTAAGGAAGCCAAATTGTAGCTTAATGCAATATGAGGCATATTCTTCCAACATCTTCACATCGACCTGTCAGAATCATTTCATATTTGGTATACAGCATCCTTAAGGGGTCGGATTCATTTTTTTTCAAAGCAATTATCCATATCTTGTCTGCAGATTTGAGCCCAAATTTTAACTTACTGCATTTGAGGAATATTCTTTACAAATCTATTTTATATTTGATATGCTTGTACAACATCCTTCTGAGGGTCATATTCAGGTTTGTTCAAATGATATCCCTAGATTCATGTTTGGTCTGTGTAATTAATGGAAACTAGCCACAGGTGCTGAATGTGCATTTAAATCCTTCTTTAAACAATGTTCTTGGGTGAGTGATTAAGGCCCCTTGGTGCCTCTTGCTTGAGATGTTTTTTGTCCAGAACCTTGTCCTGCATATTCTCCTTCCATCCAGAATGTGTTTCAACCAGACTTTTAAATGCGTAAACAGTATGATGGGGAGATGTTCATAAAGTCTTCAGAATGTGGACTGACACTTTTTTCAATATTTATTGCTCTTGACACATAGACTTAGTCTGATACTGTGTGAATGCATCTCCCTTGGCTATCAATGGATTTTGACCAAATCCCCAAACATTAACAGCATGACTAACTGTTAGATGTGCATGACATTTTAAAAAATAATTATATGTATGGTCCTCAACTCTTAGCCAAAACTCTTGTCATCTATTTATTTATTGGGGTTTAACAAAACTTTTGTCGGCCAGGGTCACCCTCTGTCGGACTGTTTTACGGGTGGAGGAAGCTGGAGTACCCAGAGAGAACCGCTGAGCAACTGCAAGCAACTGTCGGACTCCCCAACATTCTAACTCCACACAAGCAGGGTTAGCATTGGTTGAAGACAAGTGTACCATTGATGTGCAGTACATCTTAGTACATAATGCCACTGTCTCCCCACTTGGGCAATCAGTATTAAAAGTCTTGCCCAAGGACACAATGCGGTTGCCACAGGTGGGATTCGAACCGAGGACCTTTCAGCTTGCAGCCTGCTTCTCTACCTACTGAGTCATCGTGTTCCCTAACTCTTGTCATTAAATCATAAACTCTTGTCATTGAATCTCCTCCACCTGTTTTCAAAAGATTTTGTCCAAACCATTTTTACATTAACCCTTTAACTAATTTTTTTCAAATCTTGTGTCAAAAATATAGCTTATGACCCTCATTGGAATGAGCTCAAAGAGATCATTTGAAAATTGAATGGTGGTTTTGGGGAATTATGCTGAGCAGTTTTGTCCATTATGATGGGTAAAGGATTAACAGAACTGTGTGAATTGCTTGAAATAACCAGGTCAGTTGTGAATCATTAGAGAGATTGGGAAACAAAAATGCTGTTTTAACCAGCTTTTTTTGTTTTGAAAAAAGCCACTGCTGATTGGAATATAAGCTGCTTGAAAATTGATAACAGTGGAAAGAAGTATTAGTTGGAAAAAATAAGAATTGGATCAAACTCTTCTGCCCACATGCAGTGGTAAGGCCTAAAAAAGTTAAAAATCTGTTTCTCAGGCTCTCCCGCATGGTCATTTTGGCTGCCTCATGCTCTCTTTTTAAAACCAATGCAAACTCAAAAAAATAAAAATTAAATGGTTTATGTCTGATATTTTACCCAAGTTAATAAAATTGATAAATTTGTCCCAGGAGTGCAAAAAGGCTTTGCAATGCTTTAACATTGCAAAGCCTTCTTGTACTTTAGGGAAGAAATACACCACCACCCATGCTATTCTGTAGAATATGAGGCCTGAAACATAAAACAAACCAAGAACATGAACTTTTGATGGCAAAGAAATAATTACAAAAATAAAAACTAATATAGAAAACCACCCACCCACATGCAATTTTACAAAAAAATGGCCTGAGAAACAGATCTACTTTGTGATGCCTAATATACTTGAAATTTGAATGTGAATGGATGATCACTTCTCAATTTTTTCCTAGATACACACACATATATGCATACAGTGCTGTGATAACAAAAAAGTGGTATATTTTTTCAATCAAGTCATGATTGGGTCGCAACACTTAAATATCATGGGGTAAGGATTTCAAAAATAAAAAAATACTGCAAAATCATTAAGAAAAACAAATGAAGATAGCATCTCTGGTTTAATGTTTTATCCTTTCTTTTCTGACGTGAGATTCTGCAGTGCTGTGGGGTGAAAAGCAGAAAGATAACTTTGACTACATCATGATCCAGTCATGCTCTGGCCATACCTCTCTTTCTGCTTTTGTGATCACAGCAGGCCTGAAAATAAGCAGTCTGACATTTGCAAAATTAGGTTCCCAGAGGGTGAATTTGATGACGCTATCCCATACAGTGGACCAATTTATCCTCTGGGTACCTCTTTCTGTTTAGTTTTGAGACCCTGATTCAGATTGAGGTTCACAGAGGGTAAATTTAGTGATGCTACCCTGCTGTGCAGGGTAGCATCACTAAATTCACCCTCAGGGGGCCTCATTTTGCAGATGACAGTCTGCTTATTTTCTGGCTTGGATCACAGCACTGTCTTTTCCCTCAACTTTATTTTAATGATCAACCAAATGTTTGTGAACTATTTATTGCCATTAACTGCACATTTTCCACTGAAAAAATGGTATTAAGTTAACAGAGTTCAACTCTTATCATTTCTGGTCACTGGTTTTCATTTTAGTTTGCCAACAGACGTACAAGCAGAAGCAATACCAATGATACTTGGTGGAGGAGATGTTTTGATGGTGAGTATTTCATTGTAAATGTTTTTTTCATTGTACAAACTACAGTTTAGATAGAATGACTTTCTACTGAATCAGCAGGCAGTAAATTTTCCACCTACATGTAACATCGATTTGCATTTTCAGAAAGAAAGCCAGAGAACAGGCCTGGAAATAAATCATGAACAATCATTTAGGTTATGTGGCGGTTACATCAGTTGTAAAATATGCGAAAGAACAAGAGGTTTTGACAAAATAATACAACATAAATAAAATTCCTAATCCTGAATGTTTGCCAGTCAGTCTTAACAATCTTTAACCCTTTACCTAACATAGCGATGATGACTTTCTACTGAATCAGCAGGCAGTAAATTTTCCACCTACATGTAACATCGATTTGCATTTTCAGAAAGAAAGCCAGAGAACAGGCCTGGAAATAAATCATGAACAATCATTTAGGTTATGTCGCGGTTACATCAGTTGTAAAATATGTGAAAGAACAAGAGGTTTTGACAAAATAATACAACATAAATTAAATTCCTAATCCTGAATGTTTGCCAGTCAGTCTTAACAATCTTTAACCCTTTACCTAACATAGCGATGAAAAACAGCCAGAAAATTAACCAGTATAAGTCTACCACAGCCTAAAATATCTGAAAGTTTCTCAATAAAACCATACAAATATGGATCTCATTAGAACTAGCTAGTCATATTTGTATGTTTTTATTGAAAAATGGTGACATTTTTCTCTAAACAATGTGAATTTAATTTAATTTTTAAAATACTGTCTTAGGTAAAGGGTTAAGGACTAACTCACCTCAAAATTTGTGCATTGTATCCACATTTGAAGGATGACATGTCTACATCTTAACAGAATTTCTTTTCTGTACAGTACCACCATGTTATATAGAGTAACCTGATAATGGGTTATGATATGGACTCTTATTTCCAAGCCTTTCAGAAGTGTTAACATGGTGTTCTATTGGTTGAAAGTTTGCCAGCACTTTTTGTCTTTTGCTTTAACCATTATGAGCTGGATAATTTCCACAATTTTTGCCACACATGACAAACTCGGTCCTGTGGTTTTGCATCATTTCAGGTAAAGTCTTGTCTGTCTGTAAAAACCTGTTCACATTTTTCCAAGTGGCCATGAGGCATGCTGTCAGGAATTTTACTGATTTTTTTACCTGTAAAATTAATTTTTGATGGCATGCCCCTTAAAAATGGCACTGTTGTATCCAGAACAGGATATAGCATGTTTGCACCATGACATGCGTATTTGGATACTCTATTACAAACAGAGTTTCAGGCCTACTGGTCTTTTGAAAAACAATGCAGAATGGACTAAGTTGCGGAATATTAAAGCCAGAATAAAAGTTTATGATACTAAATAATAAGTGCATACTGATTTCATTTGTATTGTTTCTATTTAACCCTTTACCCAATGTAACTACCAAAACCAGTCAGCGCTATTTGCAAAAATCACCATTTAGTTTTCATTTTTTTTTTTTTTTTTTTTCTCAAAAACATAGCTCAAGACCCTCTCTTTGGAACAAGCTCATTCAGCTCATTGCAATGAGGGTTCATAAGCCATATTTTTGATGCAAAAAATGAAAAAAACTAGTTATTCAAGAATTTTGTTTGCAATTGTCGCCTGCAAATTTTCGTGTTAGGTATTAAATCCATTTCTCATGTTTTCACATTTACAGTCCTGACAAAAAAAAAAAGTCTTCACCAGCTGAAAATGGCGACATGTAAAAACATATTTAATCTGTGTGAAATCATGCCTGACATTTTGCTTCAACATCCTGGGAATACCCTGCAAATCCCACAGTTTAAAGTTACAACCCGTCTGATTCACAAATGTCATGGGACTGTACATCAGATCAGGAGGTTTCAGGGTACACATTCATGTGAAAATGAACTGCAGGATTTTCAGTGCACAAGTTTCCCACTTAGGACATTTGGACCATTAACTCTGAAGTCCCAAGATTAATTTTATGTTATAACTACCATATATACAAGTAGACAGGTGAAGATGACTTAAACCTTTAACATAGTGGCCAAAACTGGCCAGAAAATTAGCCAGAATAAGCCTACCACAGCCTAAAATATCTTGGAAGTTTCTCAATAAAACCATACAAATATGGATATCATGAGAACCAGCTCATCGAGCTGGTTCTCATGATATCCATATTTATGTTATCTTATTGAAAAATTGTGAATTTTTAAAAAAAAAAATGTGCAATTTAATTTTTTTTTTTTTTTAAAAATAGTCTGTTAGGTAAATGGTTAACAGTGTGTCCACATTATTGTTGGCTGCCTGCACACACAACTAACAATGATGTGAAAACACTGTCAAGATAAATGCCTCCTACCAGTAGAGTTCTCAAGGAAGAACACACTTGAGACAACTTTTTCAGAGCAATATAAAAAGACACTTTATGGCTATTTGGGGACAAGTAAGATGGCACACCTCAAATCATAGGACTGGTTATCTTTATGAGAATATTAGCAGATAAAAGACTTTCGATTGAAAACATGTCCATCACATACATCTGCATTGAATTCAATGAGATCCAAATTCTGTAAATTGCCATGTTTGCATTTGACATTGTTAAATTTACAGGGTTGTTTGAGGTCTCTTATATCCAGTAATCAAGCAGATGGGCACATAGCTCATGACCCCTCATTGGAATGAGCTCAACAAGCTCATTTCAATGAGGGGTCATAAGCTGTCTTTTTGACACAAGAAATGAAAAAAAATTATTAAAATTGAACGGTGATTTTTGTGAATAATGCCAGTCGGTTTTGGCCGTTACTTTTGGTGAAGGGTTAAGCCCCAGATTGTAGATGTGTTTTATCAATCACACTGTAGAATCTCACCTGTTGAAAAATGAAAGGAGAGAACACAGCATCCCAGATGCCAGTTTTTATTGTTTTAGTCAATGATATAGTTCATAATATCGCTACTTTCTTTGTGGTAATCATTCAGCCTCAAGAAGAGGAGTGGCAAGACCTCTTTCAAAATAATTTTTTCTGTAACTTTCAATGCATACAAACGCTTGAGGTAAATATTTGCTCACTAGTGAGTTGCATCAGTATTTAACCATTTATCTATCACAAAGAGATAAGTAACAATAAATATGGTCCAAGAGTTGACACACGCACTCCCCTAGTGTATAACAATGGAGTGAATGAATTTATTAGCCTGACCAGTTTCGTCTGTTTGAGACTCATCAGAAGCAACAGTCCTTGAAAGCATATATACTTTTTAGCTCACCTGGCCTAAAAGGCCGTGTGAGCTTTTCTCATCACTTGGCATCCGTCGGCCATCGTCCGTTGTCCGTCGTCTGCCGTCCGTCGTCCGGCATCCATAAACTTTTCACATTTTCATCTTCTTCTCTGTAACCGCTGAGTCGGTGTGAACCAAACTTGGCAGGAATGGTCTATGGGAGGTCCTCTACAAACGATCCTCATTTTGTTCATGTCGGATGAAAAACATGGCTTCCAGAGGCATTCTTTGATTCTGGTTGGTGGATTTTCAAAAATCTTCTCCTCTGAAACTGCCACTCCAAGTGTTTCAAAACTTCATATAAATGATGACTGGGGCCCCCTCTACCAACGATCCTCATTTAATGTTGATTGGGTTGTAAACATGGCCACAATTGCGGCTTATATTTACTATAGAAACCCTATGGGAAATCACATTTTCCTCTTCTTCTCTGGAAAAACCAAGGCAACGTGAAAACAAACCTGGCAGGGATAGTCTATGGGAGGTCCTCTACAAATGATTCTCATTTTGTTCCTGTGGGTTGAAAAACGTGGCCGCCAGAGGCATCTCTTTGATTCTGATTGGTAGATTTTCAAAAATCTTCTCCTCTGAAATTGCCAAGTGAAATGTTTTGATACTTCACATAAATGATGACTGGGACCCCCTCCACCAACGATCCTCATTTAATGTTGATCGGGTTGCAAACATGGCCACAATTGCGGCTTATAGTTACTATAGAAACCCTATGGGAAATCACATTTTCATCTTCTTCTCCGGAACTACTGAGCTGACGTGAACCAAGCCTGGCAGGGATGGTCTATGGGAGGTCCTCTACAAACGAGCTTCATTTTGTTCCCGTGGGTTGAAAAACATGGCCGCCAGAGGCATTCTTTGATTCTGGTAGGTGGATTTTCAAAAATCTTCTTCTCTGAAACTGCCAGGCCAGATGTTTTGATACTTCACATATGTGATGACTGGGACCCTCTCTACCAACGATCCTCATTTAATGTTGATCGGGTTGTAAACATGGCCTCAATTGCGGCTTATAGTTACTATAGAAACCCTATGGAAAATCACATTTTCATCTTCTTCTCTGAAACTTCTGAGCTGACATGAGCCAAACTTCGCAGGAATGGTCTATGAGAGGATGGAAATATGTGGCCACCAGGGGCTATATTCTAATGCTTAACCCAATGCCTCTCCTGTCTGCATGAAGATCGGTACTGTCAGCAAAAATACTTGTTTTTTGAGAATCTGGTAAGGGTTGGTTCCAGTTTTCTCCACTGAGAACTGGGGGAAAGAAAACCCAAAATATTGTGTATACAGTACAAGTCAAAATAAGCTGTAGCATAACTGCAATAAACTAAGTAACCTGCTGCTCCTGTCCTGACAAGATCAGAATCTGACATTTTCTGGAAATCTATCAGTGAGAGCTTTCCAGAAAATGATGTCAGCTTCTGGTCTTATCAGTGTAGGAAGAGAAAAAGATACACAGTTTATAGGATTATTCTACAACTTATTTTGACTTAACTGTAAACTATTGGAACTGTTCCTGGATGCTGATATATGCTCATTACTCATGTTACTTATCAGATAATCTTGGTTGTTGACAGGTGTTTCCAGAAAACAGGAGAAGATTTGTCAGCTGTCAGCTTAGATGACAGTAATTATTGTATATCTTTTTAAGATTTGACAAAAATTGGAGTAATGTGTTTCCTGTAACCTTTTTACCTATCAAAACTATTTTGAAAAGAGAATACTGTCTGAAAAAAGTTGTAATTTTTCAAAAATATTTAACCTTCTTTCACTGATTTTTTTGTTGAAAACAGAATTCATAAATGTGTGCATTTTCAAGAAAATCTTCTTTGAAACTACAAGGCCAAATGGTTTGAAAACTTAGTGTGACTGGTGACTGTAACCCCCTCTACCAATGATCCTCATTTTAATCTTCATCGGGTTGCAGTGATGGCTGCAATTGTGGCTTATATTTACTATAGAAACCCTATATGAAATCACATTTTCATCATCTTCACTGAAAGTACTGAGCCAATGTGAACCAGACTTGGCAGGCATTGTCTATGAGAGGTTCTCTACAACTGTTACTCATTTATTCCTGTTGGGTGAAAAAACGTGGCCGCCAGAAGCATTCTTTGATTCTGATTGGTCAATTTTGAAAACTCTTCTCCTCGGAAACTGCAAGGCCAAATGTTTTGAAACTTTGCATGGTTGATAACTGGGACACCCCCCACCAACGTTCCTCATTTTAATGTTGATCGTATTGCAAACATGGCCACAATTGCGATTTATAGTTACTATAGGAAAAAACTATAGGAAATCACATTTTCATCTTCTCTCTGGAACTATTGAGCTGACATGAACCAAAAACTTGGCAAGAATGGTCTATAGGAGGCCCTCTACAAACGATCCTCTTTTTGTTCCCATTGGCTGGAAAATATGGCCACCAGAGACATTCTATGATTCTGTTTGATGGATTCAAATGTTTTGAAACTTCACATGATTGAAGACTGGGACACCTTCTACCAATGATCCTCATGTAATGTCGATGTAATCTTGAAAAACATGGCCACAGTTGCAGCGGGTATCTATAGTGGTACCCTGCAGGTATATTTTGAGGTATCAGGCAGGTATATTTATGTACCCGGCAGATATATTTTGAGGTACGTGGCGGGTATATTTGTGGTACCTGGCAGGTATATTTTTTGAGGTGCCTGGCAGGTATATTTGGGAGTACCCGGTGTGTATATTTGTGTTGCTCAGTGGGTAGATTTGTGGTACTCAGTGGATAAATTTGTGATGGGACGGGTGTGGTGTGTACCCGTCTGATATATGTTGTATACCTAACAAGCGTCACAGTTCACTGCAGTAGGGTGAATTGGCCCACACACTCGGCAAATATTCTTTGTTTGTTTGTTGGTTGTGCTGCAGGGTGATGGTTAATGGTTTTTCCATTTCAACTTTTTGTTAACCCTTTACCCAACGCAGACGATATCAAAATTTATTATTTTAAGTATCGTTTCTTTTAAATTTTAAAAAAAATGTCAACAAAACTATATCATGTGACCCCTCGTTGGAATGAGCTCGACGAGCTAGTTCCAACGAGGGATCACATGATATGGTTTTGTTGAAATTTTTTGAAAAATAATATTTTTTCAACTGCTGAATTTCCATATTACGCGGGCGGATGCGGACGATTCGTTGGGTAAAGGGTTAATTAAGTGAAATAGAGGAAATAAGTATGATGGTGTCGTGTTGATAATTATTATTCATAAAAAGAAGAAAGCTGCATGAACTATTATTTATTGCTAGAATTTGTTGAGTCGTATGGCTGCAAAATCCAAGACTATTTGAGTATTATATAAATTCTCAGTCTCTGTGGTGGGGGTGTTGCCTTAATGGTTCCACAGTCTACGGTGAACCGATTCACTGTCTTTGTTGATGATGATATGTGGAGAGCTGTCAAGGTTGGATGAGCCATGTTGGATCACCTCAGAAAGAAAACAGTCAACATAAGACCTGAAAACATATCTCTGTATAAACAAATCAGGAATAACAGAGTAAAAGAACTGAGAACAAGATTGTCCATACAGCATCACACAGAGTACCATGAACATCAATTGGCACCCAAGGAATTCCACGTTAAATATAAGTGCCCTCAAAGAACAACTTAGTCGGTTAAAGCTAGAATTATTTCTCACAATCAGATCACAACATTAATGATCTGAATTTCCAAATCATACAGATGTTAAACTCAGACCCCTACTCAGTATCAACAACAGGACACAGAAAAGAAACTGAAATCAATTGGATATACTGCCTATGGACATTGCTACCGTTTGGGCTCAACAGAAAAGATTTTTAATTTATATTTTATCGTCTAACACAAAGAGATATTAAAAGTTTTCACAGTTTTCCTTAAAACATAGCTTATGATTCCATTCTAGGAATGAGCTCAGTGTGTGCTGGATCCATTGAGGGGTCATAAGCTATGTTTCTGTGCTGAAAATAGAAAAAATAATAGAACTTGAAAGGGATTTTTGTGGGCATTACATTAGGTAAAGGGTTGAAAAGATGAAACTCAGTTGTATTTCATAATATTTGTACAAAATTAACAAGACATATGACAATATAAAAGTTGAAGCTAGCAAATATTACGAGCAACTAACTCATTTAGCCTGTAACGTCTCAATGATACCTTCCCATCATATCTAAGAGAGTTTTGTGTTAAGTGAAATACACACTTGTACATCAATATATCATGAAACATTTTTAGCTCAACTTGACAAAGTCGTACGTTCACAATTTCCTTTGGCACACCTCACAGGTCGCATTTATGATCAGATCGCTTTGAACCTTGGTATGCTTGTTTGGGGTGACCTCTAGATGGGAGCTATCGATTTTCTTCAATTTCCATCAAAAAATGTTGCCGAGGCCAACCCTACAGGGCACATTTATGAACAGATTGCTTTGAAACCTGTTATGCTTGTTTGGAGAGACCTCTAGATGGGAGCTATCGATTTTCTTTCATTTCCGTCAAAAAATGTTGCTGCGGCCAACGTTCTTAGAACTTAGTTTAGTCAGACCTCAATATTTCCCTTTGGCACACCCTAGAGGGCTCATTTATATTGGATTGCTTTGAAACCTGGCATGCTTGTTTGGGGTGACCTCTAGATGGGAGCTATCGATTTTCTTCCATTTCCGTAAAAAAATGTTGCCGCGGCCAACGTTCTTAGAACTTAGTTTAGTTAGACCTCAATATTTCCCTTTGGCACAACCCTACAGGGCACATTTATAATCGGATTCCTTTGAAACCTGGCATGCTTGTTTGGGGTGACCTCTAGATGGGAGCTATCGATATTTTCTTCCATTTCCATCAAAAAATGTTGCCGCGGCCAACACTCTTAGAACTTAGTTTAGTCAGACCTCAATATTTCCTTTTGACACACCCGACAGGGCACATTTATGATCGGATTGCTTTGAAACCTGGCATGCTTGTTTGGGGTGACCTCTAGATGGGAGCTATCGATTTTCTTCCATTTCCGTCCGTCAAAAAATGTTGCTGCTGGCAATGACCTTCGATGAACTTAGTAAAAACTTAGTGCAGTTAAGCATCAATATTTTCCTTTGACACACCCTGCAGGGCACATTTATGATTGGATCGCTTGCAAACTTGGTGTGCTTATGTGGGGTGACATCTATATGGGAACTGTCGATTTTCTTCCATTTCTGTTAAAAAATATTGCTGCTGACCTTTGAACTTAGTTTAGTCAGACCTCAATATTTACCTTTAACACACCCTTCAGGGCACATTTATGATCGGATCACTTTGAAACTTGGTATGTGTGTTCGGGGTGACCTCTAGATGTGAGCTATTGCTTTTTTTCATTTCCATAAACAATTATTGTCTTTATCACCAGCCTTTGCACTTACTCCATTTGTGCATCAACTTATCCCTTTTGCACTCTCTGCAGGGTATATTTATGAATTTCCATATAAAAAACTCAGAAAAAAACATTGCCACAGGCAATGACCTTCTACTTAGTGTATTTGTGCATTAACATCTTCCCTTGGCATGCCTCAGTGGGCACATTCATTATCAGGTTGTTTTGAAACTTTGTATGCTTATGCAGGGTGACAAAGATAGGAGCTATTGATTTTCGTTTCATTTCCATCAAAAACTGTTGCTGTTAGCAACAATCTTTGAATTTATTGCATTTGTGTATCAACATTCTTTGACATGGCCTACAGGCCACATTTATCATAGGATTGTTTTTGAACTTGGTGTGTCCATTAGGCAAGACCTTTAGATAAGAGCTATTGATTAGCATTCATTTCTGCGAAAAATGTTGCCATTTACAGTAACCTCTGAACATACTGCATTTGTGTATCAACATTCTTTCTTTAGCCAGTCTTACAGTTTACATTTAAAAATGCATGGATTACTCTGACATTGTGTACACACAATGCTGTTATGTTGAAATTTCATCAGATAACATTGGTACCAATGATCTTCAATTTTGCCATTTCATTTATAACTTACCAAGTTCAGGTTTGTCACGTTGAGCTACAGTGTCATTGACACTTTCATTAAAAGTTCTAGAAAGTTCTAGAAATTTCTTTTAATAATGTGAAAACATGGAAATCTGGCTTGGAAGGTATTTGGGGAATTGTTTATTCCTAGGTGTAGGGACTTTCTGAAAGGTTATTACTTTTGGATGCCATAGGCGGTAGATAGTGAAAGAAAACAATACAATTTTTTAATTATTAAGTAATGGTTAATACATGTACAGTGGATCCAACGCAATTATCTTTTAATTGAATAAACCTGAACATAATTTCCAAGAACAAAACCATGTACCATACCTTCAGTACTAATTTGACCTGTTATCTGTACATAAGTTACAGAGTAAACTCCAGTTAATTGAATACAAAATCTTGGAGTAGATGTATGTTGAGAAAATACTCAGACAATCACCAAATTCCCTTGTTAAAAGACCAATTTGGCCTCATTAATTCTACAGTACATTTGCTGTGGATTGGTCATAATCCATGCGTGGGTAGTGATGTCCACGCATGCATTTACTGGGTAATAAAAATCAACATCAGCAAAATTTTAATTAACGAAGCACCAGGTTGTACCTGGTGCTTCATTAATTAAAGTTTTGATGATTATTCCTCTAATTAGTGTTTGGAATCTAATATTATGCAGTAAAGTTACCAAATCCCTGTTAATGGAATAATTTTTACCAGATGGCAGAGTGCCTATTCAGTTAACAGGATTTCAACTGTACATTAGCTTTGATATGAAAATTGTATGAGGCAAAATAGTAATGCACAACACTTTATCTGGACATTGCTACCAGTTTTACTTCGTATCACATTTTGAAAAGAGGTTCAATGTTTTCATCATTCACAAGTGTTCTTATTTTCTTTTCAGGCCGCTGAAACAGGAAGTGGGAAAACTGGGGTGAGCAAACAATTTTACTTACAACTTGTATTCATGATATTACAGTTCTTATAACGTAAATTGGGGTAATAAGGGACCACTGGGTTATAAGGGACAATTTTCTGTAAAAAAAATAAATGGCATTTTTTTTTTTTTTCTAGAAGAGGAATGAAGTATGTTTTGATTATTTAACACTAGCTTATTATTGAAGTAAACATGGTAAATTATATTTAAAATATTCACTGGGTGTTGTAGGAGAGCAGTTTTTAAAAAGTATGAAAATTCCTGAAAATACATTATTGGTCGAAACTTTATCTTTACATAGTAGACTGAAAATATTGCAGGACAAATCATCATTGCAGCAAGTTGTAATACTAATATATGAGGCAAGTATCTTTATAGCATGATTACCTATTCTGCTATATATGAAAAGCCTATGAGATAAATTTTAGCTTAACACACCAACCATAGTGAACATGCCAGCAATGGGATTTCAGTAGTTAAAATTTACACCTACAGTGGAACTACATCCAAGTTGACCTTTGGTGACCTCGACCTGAATGCAAACTTGTCTAAATTTATCGCTTATCACCTCACAAAGAGTGAAATGAAAGTGGCAATTATTTATTATGTTTTTAAATAAGTTTACCTCAGAAGATACCAAAATTAACAAACATGAGTTGTCTCATGTTAATAAAGCATCCATAACTCGAAATAGTATGTTATGTTATTAAAATGAAAATGGCCCTGTGATTTGTGCGTTTCATTTTCCATTTTGTTTTGGCTATAAAACTGACAGCGGAAGTACCGCCCACCAGTCTCATGTAAACAAAAACAGATTCGCATGTAAAATCGAGAAAAAATAATGGCGGCTCTTAATAATCTGATGATCATGGTATAAATAAAATATACCCAAAGTAGCTTGGTGTACCAAATGTTCACCACTCATGGTGAAGTGGTGTTAACAGTTTGCCGAAGGCTCATGGTTAACACCACTTCACCACTTGTGGTGAACATTTGTACCAAGCTACTATGGGGATATTCTGTATATACTAAATATATAGGACATAAGTATTTGTTCATGTGAACAAGTTTTTCTTTCTAATTACAAGTAGTTTTTGACAAAAATCTGGGTAACAAGAGACGCTATGCCACACACATATAAGCCCAAGTAAGGGTGTCAAATGCGTAGAAATCATGAAAAGGATGACATAAAGAAGGTTATTGTGGCTGTAGAAAATAGGTTATCATAAAGAGAGGCAGAGAAGCAATTTTACATTCCGAGAGTGGTTATTCAGAGGCACCATAAAGACAACACAGTTGGTATTCCAGGAAGACCAGTGGCAATTGGGAAGTGGCATAAAACTATCGATATTCTATCATACCCAATTTGTGATGTCAAAAGAAAATAAAAAACAATGGAACTAACTAGGGGTGTCCTGGAAGTTCAGGAACTAAAAAACACAATGGTTTAAAGAACTGAAGTGGTTGAAGTAATGCCAAATGTTTTATCTATCGGTCTGCAGTGGTTACTTTCTCTCAGGTCTAATGAGGAGTTATACAGATGAAAATATGTTCAATTTGGTACTTTTACAGAACTTTACTTTTCAAATGTCTTATTTTCAAAGGGTACAGATTAACCCTTAGAGCATCTCCGGTGTGACTTGGTTACCCTTTGCTTACAAATTGCTCAAGTTGCTTAAATACAAGTAACCTGTGCTAAAACATGATTAAATTGTCTTTTAAAAATGGTTTCAGTGTCTCTTATAACCCCTATTGAGTGTATAATAGAGACAGCAACATGAAACAAGGACTGTCCCTTATAATCCCAACACTGGGTTAATGAGGGACAGTCATTAATAAATAAAAAAAAATATGAAGACTACAAAATATTGAAACTTGTGATAAACAATTTTAAAGGTATATAATATAGACATATAGCTACATAGAAGTTTGCCCCACAACAGACCTGAGCGAAGAAAAATTATAGAAATATCTCAAAAGCATCCCTCATTACCCCATTTTATGATAATTTGTATGTCCTTCAGTCTGATACAAACATATTACCTCTCTTGGAATGCCAGGGAAAATCCAGTCAAGATCATATTTAAAGGTCACACTTGATCATATCTAGCCATAACTCGAAAACAAATCAAAATACAGTTCATACTTCAAACATGTTGAGGACAGTAAGAAGGTGTGTAATAGAGTAGTGGGGAATACTATATAATATTTACTTACTCATGTTCAAAGCTAAGGTCATTCTTGGTACTTGTGCTGAAGGTCACATGTCATGTCTCAGCCATAACTCTTAAATTGTTACATGGCTACAATCATCTAATTTCTGTCAATCAGTAAGGCCAGTTCCATTTAGTGCTTTTTTTTTTGTTTTTTGGGTGGTGGAGAGGTGAATCATGTGCACCAGACAAAATGTAAGAATAATACTAATTGGAATAAACACAACCAGAGATATTGGGGAGGAGATTTGAATTAATTTTTATACCCCCACTTTCGAAGAAAATGGGGGTATAAATAACTTAAATAAATCATTATGGAATTAAATGAAACTTAGTATGCAATTAAATTGTAACATTGTCCAAGACTAGAATGAATTTCGGTGTTGGTCAGATAATTGTTTTTATTTTATTAGATAATTATACCCCCACTTTCGAAAAAAAATGGTGGTATACTGGATTACATGCATCCGTCCATCTGTGCATCCGTCCGCACTAACAGATGACTACTTATGTGGCTACGAGTTAGTAAAACAGGATACTTATGTGGTTAAAGTCTGTTATGTGGCTAGCCATGTAACAGAATCTCTTATTGTGGTGGTTGGGGGGGGGGGGGGGGGTGGTTTGGATAAATGTAGAGTAGGGTTAGGGCATTCCAGCGTGGGGTTTAGGAATGGGGTGGGGTGGTGTGGGGATCAGTAAAGGGTATTAGAGTTATGTGACTAGGGTTAGTTTAGGGTTAGGGTTAGCTTAGGGTTAGGGGTGGGTAGGGTAGGGTTAGGGTCAGTTAAGGGTAGGGTTAGTGTTAGCTGACCCCCCCAAATTTCCCCCCCCCCAAAACTTGTTTAGGTTAGCCACCTAATATGTCCATAAAATAGCCACATAAGTAGCCATTTGTTAGAACGTCCGTGTGTGAGTCCGTACGAGAAATTTCATAACTTTCATAACTTAAGTAAATTATTATTTTCTATAATATTTGTTGGTCATAGGTATGCCCACACCAGGAGGTACACCACATGGGGGTATGCACCGGACGACAGTCCAGCTCTTGTTTTGTCTTGATACAGTACAAACTACAGGGTGTTGGGGTAGGGAAGTGTGTTCGGAGTTTTTACTTGCTGAACACCCTCTGATTTATAAAAAAAAAAACCTACAGGACAAGAACTTGCAAAACTTTAATTTTGTTCGCACAAGTCCGTGACCTGGAAGTCTGCTTACTTGTGCTTTTCTGTCTTTTTTTTTAAGAAAAAATTAACTTTTATCAGATAGAAAATCTTTGTTACTGTGTTTTAGCAGTTTAGTAGCAATCCTTCTCCATGTGTACTTAATCTTATAATTTATCGACCTTGATGATGTTAGTAGAAAACTTTTTGAGGAAGTCTTTGTCTTCAGTGCCTCTTAAAAGTGTTTGGTATTGTAGGAAATGTTTTCAGGCATTTGAGACACTTTTCTAAAGGTGCATAGGGACAGTGTGGGTCAGTCCCCTTTTGACCCTCTCTAAAAGTTTATTAGTCTTAATTGTGCTCCTGTTCAAGTGCATCAAAGGATGAAAAGATGGCAGGAGTTGGTCTTGTCCTATAGTAGGCATGCTTTTTTCTTTGTTTTCTTATGTTTGGCCTTTATGGTGGAGAGTCCAGGTGCGAGAACTAGAGCTGGGTGGTTTTGAAATTTGCGTTTCGGTTTGGTTACGGTTTTATACAAAAACCTGGTTTTTTGTTCGGTTTTCAGTTTTTCAAAATATATTATAGAAATCCACATTTTAGAGGACTGTATTTGTCATCCAAGTCATGAGGCTACTACAGCTACTTAAAGTTGAAATGATGGGGTGTTTTAATGAAAATAATAGGGAACTGCAAGTGGTGAATTTTATTCTCCCTCTCCAAAAAACAGGGAGAAGTGAGAGCTCTTCAGAGAGAAGTGAAATTTCTGAAGAGAGGAATGCTGAGAAGAAAATTTAATTTAATATTTCAAAATTCGTCAATAGACCTGTCAAACACTGAAAATCAAGTTAGTGGACTACAGTGGTGGAGCCATGGGGTATCTAGGGAGCCCAGTCCCCTCCCCCCACCCCCTCTAAATCCCACTTGCTCCTCCCATCCCCAAATTTGAAAAGTTTCTTTTTGATTTCCTGCCCTCAGTACAAGTACAGTACCCTCAGTCCTGAGATCCCCCCCACCACCACCAAACTCTTCACCAGTATGGTCCCTCAGGATTTCAAACCATGGCTCCACCACTGGTGGGATCTGCTTGTTCTGTCAGTGAGATTTGAGCCTTGTCAAGATGCAAAAACTTACAAGAAAAGCTACATTTTAGCAAGAATCAACATTTCCTTATTTTTCCTTAAGTTCTCACCCTGGTTTTGATGGATAATATGCAATTGTTGTGTTCCTTTCGCTAATTATCACATCACTTCAAAATAGACTGCCCCGGTTTCTTAATTGTTCCTGTTTCAAATGACAGTGGAATAAAAGGAACACAAATCATATTTCTTGTGATTTTGAGAACTGTTATTGAAGTAAGTCATGATATACGAATCACTTTTATTGGTAACTCACTCCAGTGTTTTCACAATATCTCTCCTAATTTTGATTGTAGTGGTTCGTATTTTACTTTGATTTTGCCCAAACATAGAAATTGCACGAAATAAGTGGTGCCAAGGCAAAGATATTGCCAACTTCGCTTCGCCCTCTTGGCTGATCCCTGCATTGATTTCATCTCAGTAAAGACAGGCGATTGATGTTTTTGAAGGGAGACGGCTGCATAATAGGATTTGAAAGTTTGCAGTACAGTGGAGCCCACTTAATTAGATATCTCTTAACTGAATAACCCTGTTAATTGAATATAATTTCCCAACCCAAAACCATTTACCATACCATCAATACAAATTTGACCTGTTAATTGAATATAGGTTATAGAGTAAACTCCTGTTAAATGAATAAAAAATCTTGTAACCTGTCGAGAAATTAACCTGCCTCTCCCCAGTTTTCCTTTGCTCAGAGACCTATTTGGCCTCATTACATCCAATACAGGCATTTAATCTATTATATCTTGTTTGACAGAGCTCATGAGCTCTGTCAAACAATATATAATAGAATAAATGCTAAGTTTATCTCAAGAATACAGAACAGTGACAAGGCCTAAAAAAATTGAAAATCTGTTTCTCAGGCCCTCCCACATGGTCCTTTTGGCTGCCGCATGCTCTCTTTTTATAACCAAAGTAAACTTTAAAAAAGTAAAAATTGAATGGTTTATGTCTGATATTGTACCAGTAGATTATGAGTCCTAAAACAAAAACCAAGAACATGAACTTTTAATGGCAAAGAAATAATTACACAAAATAAAAAATAAAATAAAAAATCGCTCGCCCGCATGCAGTTTTACAAATAATGGCCCGAGAAACAGAAGATTTACTTTGTGTGGCCCAATCCCTGTTAATTGAATAACTTCTATTGGCAAAGTGGTTATTCAATTAACAGGGTTCCACTGTATTGCATCTTGGGATTTGTTGTGTACACAAAATACACATGGGAAAACATGTGTTGATTATAACAACTGCATTTTGGTAATGCAGCATTGACACTTGACAGTTTATACCCGACAGAGCTGCAGTACTTCATGATTCCTTAAAGTACGTTCAAATAATATACAAACAGTTTGCAATAAGTTTAAAAACCTTTCAAAAGTTACCTGCCATCCATTTAACAGAATATGTTCTATTTTAATTTAACCATTTTATTGTTGACAAAAAACAGAACTGCCAATGTGCAGTGTTATCTCTTGAGCATGCGACACTTTCAGAGAATTTGACAGAAGTCGGCTAATTAATATAATTTACCCATCATTTTTCCCCATGTGAATTTTGAGGTTTCAAAACTCAATAAATTTTATGATTACCTCCAATCTACTACATGCCATACGCAGATGATTTGGGGTCAAAGATAGTTTATATTACTATATATTGTCAGGTAACTTTCAATACCAATTTGGTCGAATATGAGTGAGCCTGAGGCTGTTCCCAGTTCATTAAATTTACTTAACGATTCTTGAATCACACGTGTGGATTCTTACATAAGACTTTTTAATTTCTTGTTTTCCTTCTGGTTGTGGTTCTGTGTGGATATCGTTTAAGATATAAGAAATTTGCTGCCACTATTTTTAGAGGATTTGTTGTCAGTCCTCTCAAAGTGAGCATAAATGGCACAACGTTTACCTTTGCTGACATTTTAACCTTTGCCTGACATTTTAACCTTTGAAGTGTAGAACATGTGATTGAGAGGTCATAAACTTACCAATTCTCAGAAATTTGTTGAAACTGAAAGTCTTGGTTTGTTAAGGCTTCGGTTTGGTTGCGGTTTTGAAAAAAAAGACTAAACGAAAAACCGATAAACTACCCAGCCCCAGCGAGAACAAGAGATGCCCAGAGCTGATATGGTTTTTAGCTCAACTTGACAAAGTCAAGCTAAGCTATTGCCATCACTTCTTGTCCATCTGCGTACGTACGTATGTTAGTACGTACGTCCACAATTTCCTTTGGCACACCTCACAGGTCGCATTTATGATCAGATCGCTTTGAAACTTGGTATGCTTATTTGGGGTGACCTCTAGATGGGAGCTATCGATTTTCTTCAATTTCCATCGAAAAATGTTGCCGCGGCCAATGTTCTTAGAACTTAGGTTAGTCAGACCTCAATATTTCCCTTTGACACCCCCTACAGGGCACATTTATAATTGGATTACTGTGAAACCTGGCATGCTTGTTTGGGGTGACCTCTAGATGGGAGCTATCAATTTCCATTTCCGTCAAAAAATGTTGCCACGGCCAACGTTCTTAGAACTTAGTTTAGTCAGACCTCAATATTTCCCTTTTTCACACCCTAAAGGGCACATTTATGAACGGATTGCTTTGAAACCTGTTATGCTTGTTTGGAGAGACCTCTAGATGGGAGCTATCGATTTTCTTTCATTTCCGTAAAAAAAATGTTGCTGCGGCCAACGTTCTTAGAACTTAGTTTAGTCAGACCTCAATATATCCCTTTGGCACACCCTACAGGGCACATTTATGATCGGATTGCTTTGAAACCTGGCATGCTTATTTGGGGTGACATCTAGATGGGAGCTATCGATTTTCTTCCATTTCCGGCAGTCAAAAAATGTTGCGGCTGGCAACAATCTTTGACCTTAGTTTAGTCAGGCATCAATATATTGGTTTGGATTGCCCTACATGGCACATTTGTGATCAGATCGATTTGAAACTTTGTATGCTTGTTTGGGGTTACCTCTAGATGGGAGCGTTCGATTTCCATCAAAAAATGTTGCCACTGGCAATGACCTTTGATGAACTTAGTAAAAACTTAGTGCAGTTAAGCATCAGTATTTCACTTTGACACACCCTGCAGGGCACATTTATGATTGGATCGCTTGCAAACTTGGTGTGCTTGTGTGGGGTGACATCTATATGGGAGCTGTCGATTTTCTTCCATTTCTGTCAAAAAATGTTGCCGTTGACCTTTGAACTTAGTTTAGTCAGACCTCAATATTTCCCTTTGGCACACCCTTCAGGGCACATTTATGATCGGATCACTTTGAAACTCGGTATGTGTGTTCAGGGTGACCTCTAAATGTGAGCTATTGCTTATTTCATTTCCATAAAAATTATTGTCCTTATCACCAGCCTTTGAACTTACTGCATTTGTGCATCAGCTTATCCCTTTTGCACTCTCTGCAGGGTAAATTTATGAATTTCCATAAAAAAAACCCCCCAAAACCCATTTCCACATGCAGTGACCTTCTGCTTAGTGCATTTATGCTTTGACATCTTCCTTTGGCATCCCTCAGAGGGCACATTCATTATCAGGTTGTTTTGAAACTTTGTATGCTTATGTAGGGTAACAAAGATAGGAGCTATTGATTTTCTTTTCATTTCCGTCAAAAACTGTTGCTTGTGCATCAACATTCTTTGACATGGCCTACAGGCCACATTTATCATAGGATTGTTTTTGAACTGGGTGTGCCCATTTGGCAAGACCTTCAGATATGAGCTATTGATTAGCATTCATTTCTGTGAAAAAAGTTGCCATTTACAATAACGTCTGAACATAGTGCATTTGTGTATCAACATTCTTCCTTTAGCCACTTTTACAGTTTACATTTAAAAGTGCATGGATAACTCTGACTTTGTACACACAAAATGCTGTTATGTTGAAATTTCATCAAATAATATTGGTACCAATGATCTTCAATTTTGCCATTTCATTCATAACTTACCAAGTTCAAGTTTGTCAAGTTGAGCTGCAGTGTCATTGACACTTTCATTTTTAGCTCAGCTTTGGCGAAGCCAGACTTGAGGTATCATCATGGCCCATCATCCATCTGTCTGTCTGTCTGTCCGTCCGTCCGTCCGTCTGTCCGTCTGTCTGTCCATCTGTCGCGCCGTACACACAGCTCAGGCTAGAGGCCGTATTTATGAAACTTTACGAAACCGAACTTTACAAAACTTCTTGGGTTCCTTTGTTATCACCTTGAGACGAGAACGAGTGTTTTTGGGTCCGGTCCAAAATTTAAGATGGCTGCTGGCAGCCATTTTGTACTAAAATTTGGTGCAATCAGATTTTTGTGCAGAACTTCCATATGAAAGCTCTGATTTGAATAATTTTTTTTTTGTATGAATGTTTAGTACCATGGGATACATCACATATAATACGGGTTTTTTCCTCGTGCGTAAATTATGCAAATTAGACTAACTTTGATTTATTTAGTGTTACTTTCAGCACTGCAAGTGCAAATACCAATACGGCTCTGGCTAGAGGCCGTATCTATGAACCGATCATTATGAAACTTCTTGGGTACCTTTGTTATCACCGTGGGACGAGAACAAGTGTTTTGGGGTACGGTCTGAAATGCAAGATGGCCGCTGGCAGCCATTTTGTACAAAATTAGGTGCACTCAGTTTTTTGCGCAGAACTTCCATATGAAAGCGCTGATTTGAATAATTTTCTGTGTGAATGTTTAGTACCTTGGGATACATCACATATAATATGGGTTTTTTTCTTGTGCATAAATTATGTCAATTAGACTAACTTTGATCTATTTAATGTTACTTTCAGCACTGTAACTGCAAATGCCAGTATGGCTCGGGTTAAAGGCCGTATTTATGAACCAATCTTTACGAAACTTCTTGGGTACCCTTGTTATCACCTTGGGACGGGAATGAGTGTTTTTGGGTGCAGTCCGAAATTCAAGATGGCTGCGGGCGGCCATTTTGTACCAAAATTAGTGCAATCAGTTTTTTGTACAGAACTTTTGTATGAAAGTTCTGATTTGAATAAATTTCTGTGTGAATGTTTAGTAACATGGAATACATCTCATATAATACAGGTTTTTTTCTCATGCAAAAAGTATGCAGATTAGATGAACTTTGATTTATTCAGTGCTACGTATACACAGTAAGTGCACATGTCAATACGGCTCAGGCTAGAGTCTGTATTTATGAACCGATCTTCACGAAAATTCTTGGGTACCTTTGTTATCACCTTGGGATGAGAACGAGTGTTTCTGGGTGCGGTCCAAAATTCAAGATGGCTGCCAGTGGCCATTTTGTACTGAAATTAGGTCCAATCAGTTTTTTGTACACAACTTCTAAACGGGTCAGACTAGAGGCCGTAGTTATGAACCGATCTTTACGAAACTTCTTGGGTACCTTTGTCATCACCGTGGGATGAGAGCGAGTGTTTTTGGGTGCGTTCCAAAATTCAAGATGGCCACCAGCAGCCTTTTTATACCAAAATTAGTGCAATCAGTTTTTTGTACAGAACTTCTGTATGAAAGTTCTGATTTGAATAAATTTTTGTAGGAATGTTTAGTAACGTGGAATACATCACATATAATATAGGTTTTTTTCTCGTGCAGAAATTATGCAAATTAGATGAACTTTGATTTGTTCAGTGCTATTTATACACAGTAAGTGCACATGTCAATACGGCTCGGGCTAGAGTCTGTATTTATGAACTGATCTTCACAAAACTTCTTTGGGTACCTTTGTTATCACCTTGTGACAGTGTTTTTGGGTGCCTTTGTTATCACTGCGCTATGGGAACAAATATTTTTGGGTTCAGTCAGATGCACTCTGGGACTCAAAGATTTCTTTTCTTGTTTAGCATCTAACTGTCGCCCACCTTTACAATACTTTACCTATACATTTGTTACAGGGTATGGTCAGCATTTATGTACAGACCATTACAATACTTTACATGTACCTTTGTTATCAGGTCATTACCTATTTGTTTGTCATTGCTGTGTCACATACTATACATGTACATGTCTTAAACAAGTTGAGCTACAGTGTCATTGACACTTTCATTGTTGTACTGGGATGCCCAAAGTAACCATTGAGAGTGATCAATCAATTTGTCTTCATACTCCTGAAGTCAAAGGTATGACTCGAGTCAATTAGCCTTCCTGCAATCCATTTGTATAGAGGTCAGTGGAAGGCAATAATAACATTGTTCCTTTCAGCCAATCAAATCACTTGATTTCAGCCTGTCAAGAAATAATTGTATTGATCACTTATCTAACATTTGATAGTCATGGAAACAAAAAGAGCAGGGTAGAAGGACTAGCTGTGGGGTTCAGTCCTTATTGCTTGCCTTTGGTACAAAAGGGGAAGTTTTTCATCTGTATTCTATTGTGTCTAATCCTCTTCATAATGTTTGTGAATATGACTGTTCCAATATCCCCAAAATTATAAAAAAACAAATTCTCTTTTGCAAAAATTATTTGATAATTATGTATAATGCTTTAAATTTGTATTACAGGCGTTTTGTCTGCCAATTCTACAGATTGTTCATGAAACACTAAGAGATCTGCGTGAAGGAAAAGGTGGAAGACTTGTTGCTAAAGGATCAGGTAGGGTAGTGGAGTTTGTACTTCCCAATTTGTTCGAGCATATGCTCTTTCCAATTTGTTCCTATTAGCTTTCATGATGTATTTTATCCACTTTTACTGGCAGTCATAGTTTACGTAGAAAACTACATTCTCAAACTTAGTACAAGAAGATTTGAATGGCCTCCTAAATACATTGCTATCCCTGAAACAAGATGAATTTTCTGGACAAAGGTGGCAACTTCTTGGTTCTCTGATAATTTTTATTCATTAGTTCCTTATCCTTGAGGCAGAAGTATAATGATTTTAAACAGATTTGGAGTAGTTCATTACAAGTCTTGCACATACTTCAGTTTTAGGATAAAAGATTAACACTCAGAAGCCTACAGTTGATTCTACTCACCTGTAATATAATTCAGTACGCTCTTTGGCATGGGCTGTCAGGATTGGAATAATAGTGGTAAAATTTGAGCAGTTGTTTCTAGTCCAGTGGCGTCTGCCTGAAAAGGCACACAACACTTGACTAAAAACGCCTGCTGGACCACGAGTTTTGCGCATTGTGGGATGTTCGATAAATGTCCGCTAACTTTTTTTCTATTACCCATTTTTGGAAATAAAGCAAAATATTTCCACCAAAAATATTGATTTAGTTATGTCAGATAGAAATACATACACTTGCCGAGTTTGAAGTCAATCAGGCCCGTAAAGGCTGAGATAGGGACATCTCGACAAACAAAATAACTCAAATTATAGTAAGTTTTCCTAGGCTTATATGAGTTAAATGTCAAAATCAGTGGTGAAAATGTACACGTTATGTTGATTGTGGATTACTAGTAAAACATTCGCAAGGTGTAAATTCCACCCATGGCAGTAATTCATATTCTGTACAAAAGTATTGTTAGCACTAAGTAAATTTCACTCAGGGACCTCTAGGATTGTACCTCAGGGTATCTTTTGTCCGGTTTCACATCACTGTTTGAGAAGCAATATCTCCTGGTTGCGAACCAATATCCAAAAATTATTTGCACACTGCGATACAAAGTCTTTCCAAGATTTCTGCCAGTATGACTGTTAGACATGCTCATTAATTGCTAAGATTGCTATTACGGAACCACCAATGCAGGGACAACTGATTGGGTTATCCCTGTAAGGCACGTTGCACTTTCTAGGTCACCATGTCAAGTCACTGACTCAGTCATTCATTCTCATTGTTTTTTCATACTGTATCCCCTCTAGAAACAATTTGCACTGTACACTTGCACAGTTGTTGTATTTATGTTGGATTTTTCTGAATGTGATTACATTCAGGAAAATCCAACATAAATACAACAACTGCGCATGTGTATGGCACAAGCTGCACTCTGAAAATTTTTTAACAAGTGACACAGATTGATTCAAGGAAATAAGTAAATTGAGGTAATCAAAATTACTGTATTATTAGTGTGTCAGTGATGCGAGCCCATAAAAAAAGAATGCTTGTTGAACTGCATTATAATGCCATAGTCATTGTTAAGCCCATGAAATTTCTGCAGAAACTGTTACGGAAGGAGAAATTTCTTAATTGTGAGGGCAGCATCAGCCATGAATTTAGGTGCCAGTGATGCAGAAATGTGCACAGCAGGATATTTTGGACAAAAATAAATCGAAATGGGTTGGATAGCAATAAACTGAAAATTCACTAACCTTGATCCAAAACTCCGAATCAGTTATACCAATTGCTAATCAATGTTCCTGGAGGTGAAGAAGACCACAAATCAAAATTTTTAAAACAAAATATATCCTGTACCAAGAGATTCATTGGCTGAAACTTCGCTTGTGCTTCTACACAACTTCACATAAATTTAAAATTGATTTAGTTAAAACTCCCTTCCTTGGATGTTTTTAGTTGTAATTCAGTATACAGGAATTTTATCATATAAGTGCATATTTTCTCCAGTACAAGTAAATATGTTTAGATTAAATACATCGAGTGTATCCAGTGTTTTTCTTGGAAATCAACAATTATATCATGAGTGGGCAGGAGAAAAATAGATTTCCACATGCAGCTTTTACGCGAATGGAAAGACATAATTTTTCATATCTGTATCCATGCAAAGACACTAGATGTTCTTTTTCTATTACACATGCTTTAGAGAAATGATAGGCCTATTCAATAGAGCAATCAATGAAGCATTCCAAATGCTAATCATCTGATAACCACCTAAATGGGGGCACAGTGGCGTTGTGGTAACTGGTTCTCATCAGATCACTGAAGTTAAGCAACGTCGAGCCTGGTTAATCCTCGGATGGGTGACCGATCGATTCGGACTCCCACGTTGTGCCCTTGGGCAAGGAAGCACTTAACCCTGATTGTCTACGTGGGGGCACGATGACGCCGTGTACTAAGGCGTACTGCACGTCGATGGTGTGCATGTCTTCAAGATGGCGGAATGGCAGCCATTTTTGTTGTGTTTTTTAAGCTTTTTTTCTCTATTTTCATGTTACCACCCCTCCCACCAATATGGTTCAAGCTACACCTTTCATATTTGGTACATGGATAAATGGTTCTGGGAGGATGGTGCACGCTCATTTTTGTTTTTTCAAAATCCAAGATTGCGGAATGGCGGCCAATTTTGTTGTGTTTTTTAAGCTTTTTTTCTCTATTTTCATGTTACCACCCCTCCCGCCAACATGGTTCAAGCTACACTTTGCATATTTGGCACATGGATAGAGGGTTGGGAGGGGATGATGCATGTTCAATATTTTTTCTTCAAAATCCAAGATGGCGGCATGGCAGCCATTTTTGTTGTGTTTTTTAAGCTTTTTTCTCTATTTTATGTTACCACCCCTCACTCCAACATGGTTCAAGCTACACTTTTTATATCTGGCACATGGATAGAGAGTTGTAATGGGATGTTGCACGTTCAATATTTTTTTTCCAAAATTCAAGATGGCGCCATGGCAACCATTTCTGTTGTTAGCTCACCTGACTTTCAGTCAGGAGAGCTATAGTGATCACTCACCGTCCGTCGTCCGTCGTCCGTGAACATGGTGTTTGCGTCTTCTCCTCCCAAACCGCTGAACCAATTTAATTGATATTTGAGATAATAGTTTGTTATGACATCGCAATTTGATTTTGTTCAAATCAAGTTGCCTCGCCTGTGGGTAGGGCCACACCCAAAAAGTGTGCTGAAATCTTAAAAAATCTTCTTCTCATGAACCAGCAGTAGCAGAGACTTGATATTTGGTGTGCAGCTTCCTTTTGAGGTGTAGACTCAGATTTGTTCAAGAGAAGTTTGTGGGGCTATACTTGGCGTCGTTATGGGAGGGGCAAAATTTTTGGCCCCGCCCAAAATTTCTATTTTCCAAACCGAGAGGCTGATTTGAACCAAATTTTATGTGAGGGCTTATTGGGTCATAAGTACCTAATTTATGCTGATTTTTTTTTTCCCGTAGCCCCATGGGAACCGCAGGAGCTAAAAATAGAAAAAAATTAAGACGCCCATATCTCCAAAACTGCACGGCACCGAGAATTTTTATTTGGTGTGAAGCTTCCTTAGGACCAACAGAAAGAATTGGTAAAAAAAAATTGCCATCGGTTTTATCATAGGGTGCAGTTTCGGGACATTGAAAAAGTGCTGAGTCAGCACTTTTTAACACTGTAGGCAATGGGAAAAACATTAAAAAATCTTCTTCTCCAGATCCAGCAGGCAGAATCTTTTGATATTTGGTATGCAACATTGGAGGGTGGATCTGATTCAAGTTTGTTCAAATCGGCCCCCTGGGTTCATATTTGGGCTCAGTATAGGAGCCCGATTTCGAACTTAGTGCATTTCAGGCAAATTTCTTAAAAAATCTTCTTCTCCAGATCCAGCAGGCAGAATCTTTTGATATTTGGTATGCAACATTGTGGGGTGGATCTGATTCAAGTTTGTTCAAATCGGCCCCCTGGGTTTATATTTGGGCTCAGTATAGGAGCCCAAATTTGAACTTACTGCATTTCAGGCAAATTTCTTTGAAAATCTTCTTCTCCGGATCCAGCAGGCAGAATCTTTTGATATTTGGTATGCAACATTGTGGGGTGGATCTGATTCAAGTTTGTTCAAATCGGCCCCTTGGGTTTATATTTGGGCTCAGTTTAGGAGCCCAAATTTGAACTTAGTGCATTTCAGGCAAATTTCTTAAAAAATCTTCTTCTCCAGATCCAGCGGACAGCATCTTTTGATATTTGGTATGCAACATTGTGGGGTGGATCTGATTCTATTTTGTTCAAATCGGCTCCCTAGATTCATATTTGGGAACAATATAGAAGCTCGAATTTGAACTTAGTGCATTTCAGGCAAATTTCTTCAAAAATCTTCTTCTCCAGATCCTGCAGGCAGAATCTTTTGATATTTGGTATGCAACATTGTGGGGTGGATCTGATTCTAGTTTGTTCAAATCGGCCACCTGGATTCATATTTGGGCTCACGATAGAAGCCCAAATTCGAACTTAGTGCATTTCAGGCAAATTTCTTTGAAAATCTTCTTCTCAAGATCCAGCAGGCAGAATCTTGTGATATTTGGTATGCAGCATCCTTAGGGGGGTGAGATTCAAGTTTGTTCAAGCCATGTCCCTAGGTCCATATTTGGGCTCAGTGTGGGAGCTTGAATTGTAACTTTGTTCGAAATGAGGAATTTTCTTTAAAAATCTTCTTCTTCAGATCCAGCAGTCGGAATGGTTTGATATGTGGTGAGTAGCATCCTTGGGGGGGAGGGGGGATTCAAGTGTGTTAAAGCCAAGTCCATGGGTCCATATTTGGGCTCCCTGTGGGAGCCCAAATTATAACTTAGTCAATATGAGGAATTTTTCTTTAAAAATCTTCAGATTCAGATTCAGCAGTTGGAATGTTTTGATATTTGGCATGGAGCAACCTTAGGGGGCTGAGATTCAAGTTTGTTCAAGCCAAGTCCCTTGGTTCATATTTGGGCTCACTATGGGAGCCTGAATGACAACTTAGTTCAAAATGAGGAATTTTATTTAAAAATTTTCAGATCCAGCAGATGAATGCTTTTGATATTTTTTATGCAGCATCCTTAGGGGGGTAAGATTCAAGTTTGTTCAAACCATGTCCCTAGGTCCATATTTGGGCTGATTGTGGAAGCTCGAATTGTAACTTGGTTCAAAATGAGGAATTTTCTTTAAAAATCTTCTTCTTTAGATCCAGCAGTTGGAATGTTTTGATATTTGGTGTGCAGAATCCTTAGGGGTGTGAGATTCAGGTTTGTTAAAGCCAAGTCCCTGGGTTCATATATGGGCTTCCTGTGGGAGCCCGAATTATGACTTAGTTCAGTATGAGGAATATTCTTTAAAAATCTTTTTTTAGATCCACTGGTCAGAATATTTGGATATTTGGTTTCAGCTTTCTTAGGAGGAGCAGATGCAACTTGTGGAAATCAATTCTCTGGGTTGATATTTAGGCTACCATGTCAGGTGAGTGCCCTCAGGCCCCCTGGGGCCTCTTGTGTTTTTTAAGCTTTTTTCTCTATTTTATGTTACCACTGCTCCCTCCAACATGGTTCAAGCTGCACTTTTCATATATGGTACATGGATAAAGGGGTTGTGAGGGGATTATGCACGCTCAATATTCTGTCTGTCTGTCTGTCTGTCTGTCTGTCTGTCTGTCTGTCTGTCTGTCTCTGTCTGTCTGTCTGTCTGTCTGTCTGTCTGTCTGTCTGTCTGTCTGTCTGTCTGTCTGTCTGTCTGTCTGTCTGTCTGTCTGTCTGTGTGTCTGTCTGTTTTTGTGTTACCACCTCTCCCTCTAATATGCTTCAAGGGATGATGCACAGTCAATATTTATTTTTCAAAATCCAAGATGGCAGAATGGCAGCCATTTTTGTTGTGTTTTAAAGCTTTTTTCTCTATTTTATGTTACCACCCCTCCCTCCAACATGGTTCAAGCTATGCCTTTCATATATGGTACATGGATAAAGGGTTGTGAGGGGATTATGCACGCTCAAATTTTTTTTTCAAAATCCAAGATGCTTATATACTCTAGTGTCTTCTGTGACAAAAACACCTTATGTCACAAAAGCGCCGTAGGGGACTAATACCACCTCGGTGGTCAAACACTTGTTACACTTCAACATTTTCTCCATAATTTACAGTTGAGCATACAATAGAAATCAGAATTGAGGGTAGTAATATTCCATAAACTTACAAACTAAGTAAGGGAGATATTCACAGCTGTACTCCCTTATAAAAAGAATCAAATTCTTCAGTTTGTACACGTTGCGGTCACTGTTTTTGGTAACACTAAGTCAATAAACCTAACTGATTTAATATGTTTAACATTGTCAAGTGCACTTGGAAATCAATGATTTTATGCTCAACTGAAATGAAAAATTCAGCACATATCACTCATAACAAGAGCATTGTGTTTGGTTTGTGCACAGTAAAATAGTTCTTTATTTAACCATCTGAAATCTGATGTCAAAATGGCAAAGTTTTCAGCAGCAATAATAAAGTTTGATATTTAACCAAATATACCTTGTTTGACAGAGCTCAGGGAGCTCTGTCAAACAAAATATAATTGGTTAAATTCATAGTTAAACAAGAGAAAAACAGAGTGACTGGAGAAAATTCTGTTGCACTACCAGAGTGCTAGGGTTCCATGACGAGTTGGTCATTTTTTAGGGCGGATATTGTAAGATGGTTGGTCATTACCACCCTGCACTACCAGAGTGCTAGGGGTTCCATGATGAGTTGGTTATTTTTTAGGGCGGATATTGTAAGATGGTTGGTCATTACCACCCTGGGTGGGTTCCAAGATGATGTATTACTGTATTTAGTTGAGGTCTCAAACTTGTCTATGTGCTATATATAAATATCCATCAGTGTATGTCCAGGGATAAGGTCTCACCTTCAATACTCTTATGAGAGTGATGGCCGAGTGGATAAGTGCGCTGGTCTCTCATGCCAGAGGTCCCGGGATCGATCCCCGGTCAGGGAAAGTTCTCGAGGTGTCCGAACACTCTCTGTCAGCATCAATTGTGGGGTTGATGCTGCCACAGTGTACCGTCCCATCGGGTGGGGACGTAAAATGGCTGTCCTCTGTGCGGAGAGAGACACACTCCGTGCAGGCTAAAGATCCCTTCGTAGTATTCGAGAAGAGCTAGGCCACGAAGTTGCCGCTATGAAGGTCATCCCACACACCTGCGCCATTGGGCCAAGGAGAGGCGTTAATATAAGTTGCATAACTTGTTCGCCAATCCTTGTAAAACAAATAAGATTAAATAAAACACCTTCAATACACCATCTCGGATGGTTATAAACTACATGTATTTGCGTCTTAATTTAGTTACTATCTCTCTGTATTTGAAATAACTTGAACCCTGGTGGTATCTTCCATGTCAGTTCAATGACAGCAATTGGAAGTGTCTATTTTCATTATTATGGATAGACCAATTAATATTTTCAACATGTAGTCTTGGGGCTGCAGGTTAAAAATATTGATTGGTCTATCCCACAGATGCACTTAGCACCCATCCTACTTTATGTAATTAAGACATATCATGTTCCTTTCCCGGAAAAGAGACCTTCTGGGTTCCAAGGGTTAAAAGCAATTGTAAAAAATTAGTGGATTATGTATCATATTTTTATGTACCAACTTAACACATCTACTCATTTATGATATGATTTTAGGTGGTGGAGGTGGTGGCAAGTGGAAAATGAATGTTCATGACAGGGGAGATGCAATGGGTGAGTAATGCGTTTTATCAAGATTTTGTTTTAGACCCACATAATTGTAAGCTGGCTGATAAAATAATCCTGCTGATTTGATAAAATTTACAAACACAAAACCATTCAGCGTACCTGTAGTACACATTTGGCATGTTAATTGCATATGTGGTTCATAGTATTTTGTTATTTGATTAAAAAAAATTGAACAAATCTCAGTGGGTAATATGCTTGTTTCATCAGCAGTGTACAGGGGAATTAACAAATACTGGTTAACTCCATATTATTTTTAGCTCACCGAAGGGAGCTTAACTTATCACTTGCCGTCCGCCGTCGTCCATCGTCGTCCGTCGTGAACTTTACATTATCGACTACTCCTCCCAAACTACTGGATCAAATTGAACCAAATTTGGTGTGTATTTTCCCTATCATATGTCAATTCAAACTTGTACAAATAAACTTGCCGCACCTACAGGGGGCACCACAAGGGGCATAACTCTGATAGCCCCCATGAATTTCTTAACAAAATTAAAAAAAATCTTCTTCTTCAGATCCACCAGGCAGAATTCTTTCCTATTTGGTATACATCATCTCTAGGGGGGTCAGATTCAAGTTTGTTCAAATTAGCTCCCTGGATTCATATTTGAGCTCACTATGGAAGCCCGAATTTAAACTTAGTGCCTTTCAGGCAAATTTCTTAAAAAATCTTCTTCTCCAGATCCAGCAGGCAGAATCTTTTGATATTTGGTATGCAACATTGTGGGGTGGATCTGATTCAAGTTTGTTCAAATCGGCCCCCTGGATTCATATTTGGGCTCACTATAGAAGCTCGAATTCGAACTTCGTGTATTCCAGGCAAATTTCTTAAAAAATCTTCTTCTCCAGATCCAGCAGGCAGAATCTTTTGATATTTGGTATGCAACATTGTGGGGTGAATCTGATTCAAGTTTGTTCAAATCAGCCCCCTGGGTTCATATTTGGGCTCAGTATAGGAGCCCAAATTTGAACTTAGTGCATTTCAGGCAAATTTATTAAAAATCATCTTCTCAAGATCCAGCAGGCAGAATCTTTTGATATTTTGTTATGCAGCATGCTTAGGGGGTGAGATTCAAGTTTGTTCAAGCCAAGTCCCTGGGTTCATATTTGGGCTCACTGTGGTAGCCCAAATTATAACTTAGTTCAAAATGAGGAATTTTCTTTAAAAGTCTTCTCCTTCAGATCCAGCAGTCGGAATGTTTTGATATTTGGTATGCAGCATCCTTATGGGGGGTGAGATTCAAGTTTGTTCAAGCCATGTCCCTAGGTCCATATTTGGGCTCAATGTGGGAGGCGGAATGATAAGTTAGTTCAAAATGAGGAATTTTCTTTAAAAATCTTCTTCTTCAGATCCAGCAGTCGGAATGTTTTGATACTTGTATGCAGCATCCTTAGGAGGGTGAGATTCAAGTTTGTTCAAGCCATGTCCCTACGCCCATATTTGGACTGATTGTGGGAGCTTGAATTGTAACTTAGATGTGAAATGAGAAATTTTCTTTAAAAATCTTCTTCTTCAGATCCAGCAGTTGGAATGTTTTGATATGTGGTGTGTAGCATCCTTAGGGGGGTGAGATTCAAGTTTGTTAAAGCCAAGTCCCTGGGTCCACATTGGGCTCCTGGTGGGAGCCCGAATTATAACTTAGTCAATATGAGGAATTTTTCTTTAAAAATCTTCTTCTTCAGCTTCAGCAGTCGGAATGTTTTGATATTTGGCATGCAGTATCCTTAGGTGGTGAGATTCAAGTTTGTTCAAGCCAAGTCCCTGGGTTCATATTTGGGCTCACTGTGGGAGCCCGAATGATAACTTAGTTCAAAATGAGGAATTTTCTTTAAAAATCTTCTTCTTCAGATCCAGCAGATGAATGCTTTTGATATTTCGCATGCAGCATCCTTAGGGGGGTAAGATTCAAGTTTGTTCAAGCCATGTCCCTTGTTCCATAAAATTTGTATCTCATGACTTCATTCCTTTGTAGTGTTGATGAACCATGTCTAACTGAATGTGACCCCAAATACTTCTTTGAACCACTTTGGCCAGTGAGCGATTAAGGCTCCTTGGGGCCTCTTGTTATTGAATACTTTTCAATGATAAAATTCCAAAATTTATTCCATTTACAGTGTTCAGTGTGCAATTGTCCTTTAGAGATCAGCTATTAAACTTAATGCGGAAGAAAAAAAATACACCTTAAATATTACAACTCATTTGTTAACTTCCCTCTGAATATATTGAAATTTTGCTAGTCCCTTCCTGGAAATAACCTGAGAATGATCGTTTAGGTTGTGTGGGGGTTATGTCGATCATGAAATAGGCGAGTACACTTTGGGTTATGGCAGAATAATACAGCCTAAATTAAATTCCTAATCCCCACATGTATCGCTACTCAGATGTGGATTCCTCATTGTATCCACATTTGAATAGAACGGCTTTCATCTTATCTTAACATAATTTCCACCAAAATAAATAGCAACAACTAATGCACAATCTCGCTTTGGCGAGATTGCATATTAGTTGTTGCAATTTTTTTCTCTTGAAAATTCTGTTTAAATGTAAACAGCATGGTTGCCGTTGTAATAACAGATAAGACTGGAAAGCATCACAGTTCTCTTTTCCTGCAGGTTACCAGCATATTATATAGCCTAATCTGGTAACAGGCTATGATGTAAGCTCTTTATTTCTAGGACTGCCGGTCCATATTTTACTATATGACCTGTAATCAAATGACAGTGGGCCAAACATTATAATATACATTGGAGCTTGATAAGCATTTATGACGGTGAAATATTTTAGCATATTGAAAGGAAATTTTAGTGAATGCTGCAAGGCAAAACAGATTTATTGTTGCTTTTATTGTGGTCTAATACAATGTGCTGTTGTTTATTTTATAGTTTATTAGTATTAGGCTAAAAAAAAAAGGGTTTTGTTTCTTAGACACTGCCGCATTGACTTTTTTGGGCCGCGTTGGTCAAATTTATTTTGGTTATTCCGAGTGATAGACATATCACGAAAATAGGGAATGTAACCACATACAATCGCTCTGATCTCCATACATTATAAATTCGCATTTTTTGCGTATTTCAAACACTGGGGGTCTGGTGATACCATATCTTTCCTCATCTCCTAACAGTGTTGGGAATTAAGAAACATTTTAATGAAAATTTGATCAAAAACGGTATTGTTTTTGTTAAACATTTTGGAAATTCCATGGTCACTTCAAAACGCAGAATCAAACCTTTGATTTTGCAGGCCGTCTGTTAAGGGAGCTGGATGTTTCGTACACGGGCGTTTCGTACACAGCAATTTAGGACGTTTCATACACAAACTTTTAGGACGTTTCGTACATAAACTTTTAGGACGTTTCGTACACAAACTTTTACGACGTTACGTACACAAGCTAGAACATTTCACACACTGGGCTATGACTGTCTGTAAGTGTGTGGGAATTAGCTTTTAAAACATAACTTTTAACATTGCTGGAAGCATTTTTTGCATTCTATAGGATTCCATAGCGTGCAGCAGTGCATTCAGCGGTGTTAAAAATTACGTTTTCAGTGCTGGCTCTCGTGGAGTGACATTATGTATTGAACATTGCATGGTGTAAACCCTACACAATGATATACGGGTTTCATACACGGGATATATGAGCCAAATGATGATAACAGCATATTTCTTAAGACCCCCCCCCCCCCCTCCTCCCCTCTCATCATAGATTACGTTAGACAAATTACTACTGAGACGTCATGTAAGGATTACACCATGTATGCTGAGGATGGGGTTTAGGTCTTTGAATTCCCAAGTTCCCTCCTTAGCATAGGTGGTGTAGTCCTTACATGACGTCTCAGTAAGTCATCGTACTTAAACTAGGGTGAGGCGGAGGGGTACCATTGCAGTAATAAAAAAATGTGTTGCACATGTACTGAAAATTAATCATTTTAATATGTTCAATGTGATAATTATGACTCCAGTGTAATAACAACGCTATGATTACCTATAAGAACTGATCAAAGCTGATTAATCATCAATGAGTTCACATCACATGTTTTGTTTTTTCATCAAAGAAACCTGTTTTTACACTCTTCGGTTCATTTTAATTCCTAACATTTTTAAATTCTGTTCCGTGATATTTCAAATGTGGATTTTTTATATTGGCCTGTAATACCTCACAAAAATAAGTAGTCTATTATTTCATATAAAAAAATACTTAAAAACCCTATAAAATTTGCATGTGTATGAAACGTCCTTTGAGATATGTACGAAATGTCTCCTTTTGTAAAAAAAAAACAGCCAGTGTACGAAATGCCCATGTACGAAACAACACTAATCCGTCTGTTAAAGGTGGAATCAATGTTGGTTCTCGTAAAACAATTGTCTAACGAATCATGGGACTCCAGGGCCTACTGGAGGTGGGGAGGAATGGGGTGGGTTTATTTTTGGGAAAATTCTTGGCCCTAGGACAGATCCCTGGGGCACCTCTGAACAATGATTTCGTAGTGTGGTGTTTTTAAAACACCAGACTACGAAAACATTGAAGGGTGGGGGTACCCAAGGGATGGATCTGTCCTCGGACCAAGTATTTCCCAAAATAATTGGGTTGATGGCTTCAGCTTGGTTGGAATGAATACATTATTAAATAATGTATTATTTCCCACCAAGCCGAAGCCATCAACCCAATTATTATGAATCGGGGCGTACCCCAGGGATCTGTCCTCGGACCAAGAATTTTCCCTTATAATAATTGGGTTTGAATACATTATTTAATGACATTGAAGGGTGGGGGTACCCAAGGGATGGATCTGTCCTCGGACCAAGTATTTCCCAAAATAATTGGGTTGATGGCTTCAGCTTGGTGGGAATGAATACATTATTAAATAATGTATTATTTCCCACCAAGTCGAAGCCATCAACCCAATTATTATGAATCGGGGCATACCCCAGGGATCTGTCCTCGGACCAAGAATTTTCCCTTATAATAATTGGGTTGATGTCTTCAGCTTGGTGGGAATGAATACATTATTTAATGATGTATGCATTCCCACCAAGCCAAAGCCCTCAAACATATTATTAGGTGGAATACATGGTCCGATGACAGATCCCTGGGATACCCCAATTCATTGTTTTTGTTGTCTGGTGTTTTATAACAGTATTCTTTTGTCTTCATATGCCAAATCAGAATCTAGTCGATACAGAACTGAAAGTGATTATGCAGACTCAAACATGATATTCAAATGCCGGGCTGACACGTATCGAGGCCCATTCTCTTGCCGGAGGGCCCCCACCCTTTTTTCAGATTCAAGAGTCAAGGTTCCCTTCACATGGCAAAGCCTACCCCTGCCCTTCCAAGTTTCAAATTGTACAAGTGTTTGGAGATTCGAGACTTCAGATTCACAGGCAGGCACCCCCACCCCACCCCCACCCCCTCCCCCTCCCCCTTCATGTTTCAAATATGGACAAAAGTTTGGAGAGGCGAGCAAGACTTCCAATGCACCAGCAGTAAATTGAAATGGCCCAATATATTGCATTGATTTTAAGCCCCCTCCCCCTCCAAGTTTCAGATTGAACGAAAGTTTGGAGAGACGGCAGTTGGCCTAATATTTAGCGTAATTTATGCAACGCATTATGCCATTTCTAATTTACTGCATGTGAATTTGAAGTCTCGGGTCTTCAAACTTTTGTTCAATTTAAAACTTGGCATGGTGGGTGAAGTGACAGTGGCATAGCCGGGAGGGGGGGGGGGGGAGCAAAGTAAAGCATGCCCCCAAAAACATTGACCCAATGCAAGTTTCACTTAACCCTAGAGCCCAGAAATGCTCTCCAATATTGGACTACACATGCTACAATTGCTTCAGATTCGATCGTGGAGCACTAAATTTTGCAAAATTTTTCTCGGCGAAGGCCTTGAACCAACTTCGACCCTCTGGTCATTACCTCTCCTCTCACTTCCCTGTCCTAACTTGGACCCTCCCATCATTACCCCCTCCTCCCAAATCCCTTCAGGGAAGTGGGAGGAGTGGGTAACGGCCGAAGGGTCCTAGTTATCACTAGGGGAGGACCACGAAACGCCACAACAATCTTCCAAATGTCATGGTATGCCCCCCAAACTGGCTAGGCCCCCCCCCCCTCCCCCCCAATTATAGAATCCTGGCTATGCCCCTGTGGTGTGGGGTTCAAATTGGATGAAAGTCGATACTTTAAATTCATGGTCAGCGATTCGAAGCCCCCACCCTCCTCCAAGTTTCAAATTGAACGAAAGTTTGGAGAGGCAGGTAAAACTTCAAATTTACAGGCAGTAAATCGAAATGGCCCAATATTTTGCGTAATTTACGATTTTAACACACATGAATTTGAAGTCTCTCCTCTTCAAACTTTGGTCCAATTTGAAACATGGGTGGGGCGCTTTGACACGGGAAGGGCCTACGGAATGAGATCCTCTTCTTTCATTTATTCTTTCATGCCTTGGGATGCCCAAAGCAACAAACCAGCTATTTTTAAACCTACTATATTTTAGTGTGTTTTCAAGGGATGGTTGGGTCTTTGATTGACATACTTATGGTCGTTTCGGTGTAGAGGGTAACATGTGCAAAAAATGAAAACAACACCACATAGTTTTCAAAGTTTTTTATTTTATATTAAAATGACTAATAGAATGTGAAATCTAAAAGTGAAACGTATGTTTTAGACAAGATATTAAATCATGTGAATTTTTGGTAGCAAATTCTGTATCTTCAGTATGGGTTTCTGCAGCATCGTATGACTTAGGCGTACCCTGTGGATACTTTCCCATTTTGACGTATATCTACCTGACTTACAACACAGGCCTCTGGAAACCTGATCTAAAGAGATATATCAACGCTACTTTGAAATAATCCCCTCTGAGAGTGGGACGGTATTTTAAAGTAGGGTTGATATATCTTTCTTGGTCAGGTTTCCAGACGACTATGCTTACAAGCACATTTACTCGTTCAAAAGCCCACCCCACCCCACCCCACCCCACCCCACCCCACTCCTCCTTTTTTATTTCTCGGCTGTAACTGCAAGCATCCCCTGGGCTTCGACACTGGTCAGGTTAGTCCAAACCTGGACCCACAGTCCGTAATATAATTTTTGGGGTTGGTACGTCCTACAGGACGTACCAACCCTCAAAATTATATTATGGACTGTGGGTCCAAGTTGGAACTAGGGTCAGGTAATAGGACTGAGTGATGAAGATGCCACAATGTCCCATATATGTATCTTTTATTTCTGTATTGCTGAGAAAACACTGTTTATTTTTGTTGCGTTTTAATAAACACTGATTTAAAAATACATACTGTTCTTGTATGTCCAACCTGGCACTCAGGGGTGACTCATGGCTGGGATTATATAATCACATCCTTGGTTATTGGAAATAAGAAAATAAAAATAAAGTCCTCCCTCCCTCATTGATTCTAAAAAAAAATTGTCTGAGAAACGAAACCCTTTTTTTTTGGCCTTATCTAACTGCAAAATAAAACAATTGATGCTAGGCCTTTATTAGTTTTTTTTTTTTTAAATTAGCAGAAATAGTAATAATGCACACCCACAAGATATTTGTAATGGAGATGACATTTGTAATGGAGATGACATTTAATTTCGCATGCTGCATTGAATTGGCAGCATATGAAATTAAATGATACAGTCTTCTATAAAAATATACAGTGAAATCGCGATTGCACGTACTTCAAAAACTCAAATATCTCAGATAAGTTTGTAGTGATTTGTTGGTCCCAACTGTTAGAGTGTACAAACTCATCAGTTTCAACTTCAGAAACTCAAACTTATATATCTCAAGTACCTACGATCTCTTGAAGTCCTTTGTTGTTCAGGAATTAATTAATCCACTGAATAGTACCTCAAGTCGAACTTAGCTTGTATAAACACAACAAATGTCACTGCATATTGTCTCATGAGGATGTCTCATGAGAAGTGGTTAACAAAGATTAGCCAAAAAAGGGAACTGAATTGAGAATAGATTTAATAGCCTGAGGTGTGAAAAACACTAGAAGCCTGCAATAACACAGCTCATTAAAGGGTGGAGTATGTGCTGTGCCATTTATTAAATTATTAGTTTTCTAAACCAATAAATTTTTACAGCTATTGATCCGGAAGGACTTCTTTGTCAAGCAAGAGATGCACAGTCCTGGCATGGAACAAGATCAACTAAATCCATTATGGGCAGTGGTAAATATAACTTTTTAAGCAGCTTTGTATTTAGCTTACCTGATTGAAAGTCAGGGTGAGCTATTGTGATCACTCACCGTCCATCACCTGTCATCTGTCTATTGTCCGCCATTCATGAACATAGTGTTTGCGACTTCTCTTCCAAAATTGCTGGTCCAATTTCAGTTAACCCTTTGCGACTATGGTGTGTAATATGACGCATGAAAATTCCCATGCATTGCAACTGTGGTACATAATATTACATACTCTGAATTTTAACGATGGTGTTTGATGTCGCAAAAGTCAGATTCTACTTGATGTTAAAATGTCACGATAACAATAGTCGGAAAGGGTTAAATTTGAGGTGAATATTTGTTCTGACATTGCATTTTGTGTTTGTTGAAATCAACTTGCCCAGCCTCATATGGAGAGGCATGGGGAAAATTTTCCCAAATTTAAAAAACGTCTTCTCAGGAACCAGAGGGTACAAAGACTTGATATTTGGTACTGAGCTTCCTTTTGAAGTGTAGAATCAATTGTTCAAACAAAGTTTGTGGAGCAATATTTGCCTTTGTACTGGGAGGGTCAGGATTTTTAGTTCCACCCAGAATGTGTATATTTTTATACTGTACCAATGACCCAGACATAGCTGGTGCTAACTCTTAAAATTCTAGGGCCAAACACAAATTTTGCCCCCCAATCCCCAAAATTTGCATCTAAAACCAAAAGAAATCATGTCCTGAAGGTCCTCCATACTTTGCCCTCACTGCGCATGCGCAGTGTCAAGGACGTCCCGAAATTGGCACCAATTATCATTCTTTGTTTGGCCCTTCATCAGTTCACATCTGACTGATATTTGTGCTTGTAAATCTCAGTTTAAATGATGCCAGACACATAAATATTAGAGAAATGGTGGATATAAAGTGCACATAGAAGGAGGAGAGGAAAAATGAGTGACAGAAATATTCAGGGCTGTAACTTAAAATTTTGTAATGAAATTATGTTAAGTTGCCTATTTTCGAGGCATGGGCCTGTTGTTGTCATTCTTGCTATGAAGTTTCACTGCTTATTCAGTGTTTCCTCTCTCCTTGTCCTTTAAATCCCCCCTTGCTATTCTCCCATGCTTTTGGCATATTTTTGAGTAATATTATTACTAAAATTTCTTGGGAGATTTAGCTGGGTAACAGAATGAATTCTGTTCTTTTCCTCATGTTTACGTTCTCACCCATGGGTGTTTAGGCATAGTGTTCTGCATCTACCATCTGATGTTCTGCAGATTCTTCCCTGGAAATCTCTGTTTTGCATCAGATAGTGTATTATTGGTAACTGATTTCGGGCCAGGATTATCAGTGCCTGGAGTCATGTTTTCTGGTGTTTATACACTTCTTGTTTACATTGGCAACAGTCTTTGTTGAGGGGGACTTTTTGTCTTTATACTAGTTTAATTCATTACAAGATACATTATTATTATTCGTAAGTGTTGCATTAATTGTTTAAAATATTTTAAAAATTTTTGTCCACACTTAGGCTTGGGATCCATTGGGGCTCAACGTTACTTTTCAGAAACTTGGGCTTTGCTGAAAAAATATTTTTTCAAAAATTATTTTTGATTTCAATTATTTTTTCTATGTTAATGGATCGTGTTATTATGTATCTTTGTTTGCAGGGGTTCGTGCGAGTACTAGCACTTATTGTTTTCTTTTCACAATGAAAGGATATTGTTCAAATTGTAATGAGAGGAAATCTTTCTCTGACTTTCATGATCATTGTATAAATTGTAGTCAGTGTACTCGCACTAACTCCTGTTCAGTATGTGAATTTTGGGATGACAAACATTGGAAACGTGTGTCACGGTATGTTGTTAGAGGGGAAAGGGCTATGCCGGTCCTTTCTCCGCAGGGTCACTCTAGTTTATCGGTTTCTATTTCAGAGGAACAAGAACAGGGTGATGTTTCCGTGATATCTTCCAAAGGTGCGCCTCCATCGTCACAATCAAATTAAGAGCTAGCGGCAAAAGTGCTCATGGAGATACGCCAATTGCCTAAGAGGTCCCTAGTAGGATCGACGGCATTGACGTCCGCTAGCTCGCCCGGTGTAGCGTCCATTCATCGAATGGTTCGGCAGCCGGGTTCGTCCGTTGCGGTCCAGGAAGGAGATTTGGGTGTTGCGAGCACTATAAATATTCAAGGTGCACACCCAGTGACGGCGGATAAGAGGAGAGAACGGAGGAAGCCTAGTAGTCCGGTTCCTAGCTCGTCCAAGTCCATCCGTGCTGCGAGCGAGAGAGGCCCCTCTCTCGTACAACAACATCTGGGACCAGATGTTGTGGTACAAAATGTTTCGCAAGCGGAGCATACGTCCGCCGATCGGGACGCTCCGTTGTATAGACAGTCCGGAGAGACTGTACAAAAGGCTTCCTCATCCTCTCAGCAGCGCACACGACCGCACCTTGGCTACGTGACCGCAGATGTCCAGTCAGCTTCGCCGATCAGGGATTCCACGGCGACCAGGTCACGCCATCCGGTAGCCAGGGACAAAGGCCTGTAGACTCCGGACGTTCGCATAAGAGAAGTATGCAGGAGTCAGTTTACACGGAGCTTCCGGCGGCTAAGCAGAGTAAGACCGCTACTCCGCAGGCCTCGGTGACGGACGTGCTAGCCCAGATAGCACAAATTATCGCAGCATCCCAGCAACCGACAGAATCGGTATCGGATCAAGAATTATCCGACGACGCTGGGTCGGTACGCTCCGCCGAAGCATCGGGTGCGGACGACCGAGAACATCATGAGGTCCGACAGGATGGCGAAAGGGATACCGAGGACTTGGAGCTATCCCTCTCGGAGCAACATAAAGCTGCCGTAGATTTCATCCAGCACTTCCTTCCACAAGTTGTTCCGTTGGGCCAGACTGCTGCGATGCCGGATAAGAGACTGATAGCGTCATTGGACACTGAATTTTTTGAGCGGTTCAGAGACATCGTCCCTGAGTTTCCGACACAGTCCAATAATGTCACAAGAACATTCGAATTATTGAACGACGCTATCTATAAGCTTGCTTCCAAAACAGGCAAAGCTGGTTTCTTGTCCGCTAATGCTCTCAACCTGCCTTTCATCAATTCAAGGAATAAATTTGATACAGCAGGACAGGGAATACCGAGAGTTCCTCTGCGTCTAGACGACGAAGCGGAAGACTTGGAATTGTCATTACCGTAGTCTATGTCTTTTCCAACCGCGACGTTGGAAACGACAATATCGTCTAACAGAGCAAGCTTAGACACTTTATCATACGCAGACCACCTTACAAAGGCGTTATCATTGCGTCTTCAAGGGAAAAAATTCCAGGATATACAATCCTCATTAAGACTTCTTTCAAGGGCAGTAGCTTATTCCATGTATAATTCCGCCCTTTCAGTGGCAAACCTGGAGTTGGTTAGACGTGACACAGCCCTAGCAACATCCACAGGTGTGGATAGTAAGGTGAAGAACTCTCTCAGAGTCGCTTCGGTCTCCGGAGAGCTTCTCTTCGACGGCAATCTTTCAGCAATCTATGATAAGATAACTAAGAAAGCTTCGGATTCTCTGCTTTTTAAATCCGCGTCCAAAAACTCGGATACAGCAGAGAAGAGTAAGACAGGTACTTCTGGGACAAATACGCCCAAGAGAGGTTCCTATAGAGGTTCTTATACGTCCTCTAGGTCTTATTCCAGAGACCGTCAAGGCAGCGACTCACGTACGGGACGTTCTTCGGGCCGAGACAACCGGTCTGATGTCCCGAGGTCGACGGGACGAGGTGCGGGTCGTGGAGGACGTGGTTTCTCCTTCCGCAGGCCTCGCAGGTCCAGGAGGTGATGGTTTGAACCTCTATCGTGTTCCGGTTGGCGGAAGGTTATGGATTTTTCAGACGAGTAGGCGTCGATTACGGACGACCCCTGGGTCAGAGGGGTAATTTCGGAAGGACTAAGAATATCCTTCAAACAAAAGCCTCCAGTAACTCGAAGTCCAAAATGGACTCAGCTTCCGTCAAATCCGCAGAAAGGAGACGCTCTTTTATCGGAAGTACAGTCTCTTTTGATGAAGAAAGCGGTAGAGGTCGTAAAAGACCAGGAATCACCGGGTTTCTACAGCCATCTGTTTCTGGTTCCGAAACCAGACGGCTCGTTCCGTCCAGTCATAGATCTGAGCTGGATAAACAAGCTGATCGTCGCTCCGAAGTTCTATATGGAGACGATTCGATCGGTCAGAGCGAGTATTCAGGTGAACGATTATGCTACAAGCATAGATCTCAAAGATGCGTACTTTCATGGTACATCTGACATTCAGAAAGTATCTACGCTTCGCAGTCCTAGGAGTTGTATATCAATTCTGGGCGATGTGCTTCGGATTGAACCTAGCGCCCTGGGCTTTCACTCGAATAATGAACTCTGTAATGATACATTTCCGAGCTCATTCATCTGCGGTAACGTCGGCCTACCTGGACGACATTCTTCAGAGGTACGGCAACGAATTAACGCTTCAGAACGATGTGCAGAATCTGCTTCTATTGCTCTGACGTCTCGGTTTTGTTATAAATGAAGCGAAGTTGGATCTGGTGCCGTCCAAGTCATTCACTCATCTAGGAATGAGCTTCGAGACGCACAACAATCTCGTTCGTCTGCCGTTAACCAGAGCGAAGTTCACTCAAAGTCACAGCGAGGGAGTTCATGAGACTGATAGGTCTGTGCGGAGCCGCTGCGGATCTCATTCCGATGTGGCGGTTGCGCACTCGTCCTCTCCAAATTTTCTTGACTCAGAATTGGAGTGTGAAGATTCATTCGCTCGATTCAGACGTTCTCTTGTCAGATCAAGTGAAACAAGAGATTCAGCCTTGGGCAAACATTCAGTGGTTGACTCAGGGAGTTCCGCTGCAGTTGCCAGAAATCGCGTCAACTTCATCACAACCCGCAAGGTCTCAACCTTCACGTATTTCCGTTGTGCGGTCCTTCTTGCATGGCAAGCATTTTACAGGACGAGCAGTGGACGCGATTTCTAACTGTAGGAGGACCTTCTCTTCGCTAAATTATGCGGCTAAGTGGAAGGTCTTTCATCGTTGGTGTAGGGATCATTCTGTTGATATTTTTGATCCCTCCATACCAGACATTGCAAACTTTCTAGTATACTTGTTTGACGAGATCAAACTGCAGCCTGTTACTATTAAAGGTTATAGGTCTATGTTATCTGATACCTATGCACACCATGATAGTTTACAAATTGGATCTAATGTCTCTTTATCTAAGTTAGTTAGAAACTTCTCGATAAATAGACCCAGGACTCTTAGATTAATTCCTAAATGGAATTTAGCTTGGGTTCTTCTTAAACTGAAAGAAAAGCCATTTGAGCCTCTTGGAACAGTAGATTTCAAATTCTTGTCTTATAAGACAGCTTTTCTCTTAGCTTTCTCTTCTGCTAGAAGAGTCAGTGAGCTTCATGCACTATCGGTGGACGATTCTCACTATCGTAGTGTCGGGAACACTATTACCTTTACTACTAATGTTGGATTTTTAGCTAAGAATCAGGCTCCTAATAAATATCCAGAACCTATTGTTATTAAGGCCCTTCCGTTTTCAGACGGGCGTAGGCCTTGACTCTGTCCTGTTAGAGCTTTACGTATTTATAAACAAAGATCTCACTTTATCAGAAAGGGACGAAAACGCTTCTTTCTGTCTCTGATGCCTAATAGAAAGGACATTTCGGTCCATTCTATTGCTAGATGGATTCAATTAACTATCCGTACTGCTTATGATAATCTATCTTCTACTCAGCAGTCTGTGCTTAAGATTTCGGCTTATGAAGTAAGAGCTCTTTCTACATCTTGGGCTTACGCAAATAGTGTTGCTATTACAGATTTAATGAAGGCTGCTTATTGGTCTCAGCCATCCACATTCACAAATTTTTATCTCAGAAATATTGAGTCCATTTCTGGAGACCTGCATTGTTTAGGTCCGTTATCTGTTGCTCAGAATGTCGTCCACTAAACAGTTGCAACTATAGTTATGCAGGCTTTCTGTTCTGGCAGTGACTCCGTCCTGCTGCCCTCTTCGCTCTGGGCTATTTGACCCAGGGCAAGGGGAAGGGGGGGGGGGAGGGTGTTCCCTTAGGTCCCCTGCTTTATAGTGAAAAGCAAGGGGATTCCTCCTCCGGAGTCAGTAATTCTGAGTCGTTACCGGGATGGTTTTAAAGTGTAATATTAATGTTAAAAATTCATTCATGTCATATTTTTAAAGTGTAGCTCGGTGTGAAGCATTTGTATATGTCAAGTGTCAAACGGGCGTTAATATACAATCCTCGGACACTTTTAAAAGAATTTAAAGAATCTCAATTCTCTGGACTAACTTTATTTATTGGCTTACTTTAAAAATAATTAGTATAAGGGGTTATACTGGATGTTAATAGAGAACATGAATGTTATTATGCTCAATTATGGAGGGTATTGTATCTTTCTAATTTATCATAAAATAAGAAAGATACATGTAAAGCCTAATACTCCTTTTCTCCTTGAGGGGTTGACTCTATTTATATAGTTGAGCTTATTGGATTTTCCTCTATGTCCTAGGCCCTCCAGCCTTTTTACTATTCAGCTATGTCTGGGTCATTGGTACAGTATAAAAATGTTAAAAAATTTATAGTAATTTATATATTTTTTATACTTACCAATGACCCAGACGGGGATGGCCCTCCCAGGAGTTGGGAACTCATACCTCTCCGCTGATTACATAGCGCTGACCAGGCACTGCTCGTAAGAATGATAATTGGCGCCAATTTTGGGACGTCCTTGACACTGCGCATGCGCAGTGAGGGCAAAGTATGGAGGACCTTCAGGACATGATTTCTTTTGGTTTTAGATGCAAATTTTGGGGATTGGGGGGCAAAATTTGTGTTTGGCCCTAGAATTTTAAGAGTTAGCACCAGCTATGTCTGGGTCATTGGTTAGTATAAAAAATATATAAATTACTATAAATTTTTTAACTTTCTGAACTGATGAGCCAATTTAATCCAAATTTGGTATGTGGTATTATTGAGTTATAAGTAATTGATTAATGCCAGCAATTATTTTTTCTGCATCCCCATGGGAACCCAAAGTGCGAAAAATTGAATTTTTTTTCAAATGCCCATATTTCCTAAACAGCACAGAACCAAGATCTGTTATTTGGTATGAAGTATCCTTAGACCAGTAGAATGGAATAGTTAAAAACAATTGCCATCAGTTGTGTCACAGTGTACTGTAAAGGGAATAGAAAAAATGCTGAGTCATTTTATTTGCAAAAATTAAAAATGTGCATATGGGGGAGGGGGGAGGGGGGGGTGGCAGATGCCAATTTGTTTGTTAAATTAAGTCCTTTGGTTCATATTTGGGCTTAATAGTCCATGCATGAGCCTGAATTTTAACTTGATGCAATGTGAGAACTGTTTACAGAATCTTCTTCTCCAGACCCACCACTCAGAATCTTTTTAATATTTGATATACAGCATTGCTGCAGGGTGAGATTCATGTTTGTTCAAATCAAGTCCCCCAGTTAATATTTATGCTCCATATGGGCGGCCAGATTCTAACTTAATGCTGTATAAGGAATAATCTTTAAAATCTTCTTCAGATCAGATCCACCAGTAAGAATCTTTAGATATTTGGTATACGGCATCCTTAGGGAGGTCAAACCTAAGTTTGTTCAAGCCAAGTCCCTGTGTTAATATTTGTGCTCCCTATTGAAGCCCAAATTTTAACTTAATCCAATATGAGGAATAATCTTTTAAAAACTTTTCTCCGGAACCACTAGTTTGAATCTTTTGATGTATGGTATAAAAAATCCTTACAGGTATCAGATTCAAGTTTGTTCAAATCAAGCCCATCTGTTAATAATAAGTGCAATATTTGGACTACTCTGTAACCCTTTACCTAAATCGAAAGGCGAATGACACTTGCAAACAAAATTCTTGAATTACTATTTTTCCATTTTTTGTGTCCAGAACATAGCTTTAGATCCCTCATTGGAATGAGCTCATTGATGTCGCTCCAAAAAGGGGCCATAAGCCATGTTTTTGAGACAAAAAATTAAAAAATAATGAAAACTGAACAGTGATTGTTGAGAACGGCACTGGCTGGTTTTGACTGCTATATTGGGTAAAGGGTTAAAAATATTTTTCTCACAAACCCTCAGTCAGAATCTTTTGATGTATGGTATACACCATCCTTACTGAAATCAGATTCAAATTTGTAAAATTCAAGTCCCTTGATTAATATTTGTGCTCCCTATTAGTCCAATATTAGGAATAATCCTTTAAAATCTTCTCCAGAACCACTTGTCAAAATCTTTTGATATATGTTATACAGCATCCTTACAGGGGTCACATCCCAGTTTGTTCAAATCAAGTCCCTCGGTTAATATTTGGGCATTCTATGGGAGCCTGAATTTTAACTCGGTGCAATGGGGAATAATCTTTAAAAATTTTCTTCTTCCGATCCACTAGTCAGAATCTTTTGATATTTGATATACAACTTCATTATGGAGATCAGATTCAAGCTTCTTCAAGCAAGAATCCTGATTAATATTTGGGCTCCCTATGGGAGTGGGAATTTTAAATTTAGTGCAATATGAAAAATAATCTTTACAAATCTTCTTTAGCTCCACCAGTCAGAATCTTTTGATATTTGGTATACAGCATCCTTATAGATTTTTGGCCTCCCAATTGGAGTCCAAATTTTAAATTGGTTCAGTAATGAGGAATATTCTTTAAAAATCTTCTCACAAACCCCCAATCAGAATCATATGATATATGGTATACACTATCCCTAGGGGAGTCACATTCAAGTTCAATATTTCAGCTCCCAATTGTAGCCCGAATTTCAACTTAGTCCAATATGAGGAATAATCTTTAAAACTCCAGAACCACTAGTCAGAATCTTTTAATATATGGTACACAGAATCCTTAAATAGGTCAGATTCAAGTTTGTTCAAAACAAGCCCATTGGTTGATAAATTGGCCCTCTATGAGAGCCCAAATTTTAACTCGGTGTAATATGGGGAAAAATCTTCTTCCAATCCAACAATCAGAATCATTTGATGTTTGATATACAGCTTCCTTACTGGGACCAGATTCAATGTTGTTGAAATCAAGTCCCTCAATTAGTATTTAGGCTCCTTACTGGAGCCCAAATTTTTAACTTGGTGCAGTATGAAGGATATTCTTAAAAAATCAGAATCGTTTGATATGTGGTATATACATTTGTGAAAATCAAGTTGCTCAGTTACTATTTGAGCACTTTAACTTAGTCCAATATGAGGAATAATGTTTGAAAATCTGCTTCTTTAGATCCAATGGTAAAAATCCTGATTTGGTTGGGGGCAGGATGGGAGGATGCTTAGTCAGTTCACCTTTGTTCAAGTTAAATCCCTGGGTTGATATTTGAGCTCCCTATTTTGCAGTATTGGAAATCGGGCCATTACTTGCAGCATCTCAATACCAGAAAAAATCATCTTACTGGACAACAGAATTATGAATAGGTACATGACTTCCTTATACAACTTGGTCAGGTGGACACCTCAGGCCCCATTGGGCCTATTGTTGTCTACACTTCATGTTGTTATATATATGTTTTCTGACTTATGACAATGGGAATCTCACTTGAGATCATTAGACTACATTTCATTTGGAAGGAACAGTATTTCGACCCATCTTGTTTCTTTGTGTCATGTTAATTGTGAAAGACCTTTTGATTTCATTAACATCAAAAATGAAGTTAATATTCATTTCTGTACGGAATAGTGTTAGTAGTAACTCCAGTTTTTAAAGGATTTTAAAAATCTACACATGTTGGAGATGGTTGTTCCAACTGGAGATGGGTAGTTCCAACTTTTTGATTTTGCATGTTGGGACCCAACGAATCTCAAATTTTTGATTGAATCGAATCTGAAAGCAAATCGAATCACATGACTCTTTAACCCTTTACCCAACATAATGGACAAATCTGGCCAGTGCTATTCACAAAAATTACTATCCAATTTTCATTATTTTTTCATTTTTTGCATCAAAAACATAGCTTATGACTCCTCATTGGAACGAGCTCATTGAGCTCATTCCAATGAGGGGTCATAAGCTATGTTTTTGATGCAAAACAATAGTTATTCAAGAATTTTATTTGCAAGTGTCGTCTGCTTTTCGTGTTAGGTAAAGGGTTAACTGGTAGAGTGCTGGGCTTTATTCAGAAGTGCAGGTACCCCCTATTTAAAGACTTCATATTCTATAAATGTGCTTCATATTATCTTTGAAATGGAAGTCAGAAATATGTGAACAAGTTTTGATGACCAAAAAATAATTTAGCACTCTACCAGTTAACCCCTTACCTAACATAAAAAGCACACGACACTTGCAAACAAAATTCTTGAATAACAAATTTTTTTTAATTGACGATTTTTTAGAATAGCGCTGGCCGGTTTTGGCTGTTATGTTGTGTATAGGTTAAATTGTAAATATTGCCTCATCTTGCAACTGTAAATATTGCCAGTCCCCACTCAATTATTTTTTTCAGTGACTTCTCATCTGTTTGGGAAAGTCAATAAAAAGCCTGAAATATTTCGGAGACGAATAAAAGTTTAGGAAGCCAAACCTCCTTCAACTCTTTTTCTCTCATTAGGTCTCCTGTATAGGAGCCCTCATAATAGAAGAGGAGTTCAAGAGAAGACACTCAGTAGGATTTTGAGAATATCAAGGCAATTATGAATTTTCCAGATGGGCATGACTCAAATTGAATTGTCAAAATGATATCGAATTGAATTTCAACGCTTTGCAGAGCCCTGTTTGCAAGCACGTTTATATCTTGAGAACATTATGCAGTTGACATTGTTTTTCTGCAGTTGTTGAACAGTTCTCTGTCATAAATAGGTTTCCAGTGCATGGTGTGCTGACACAAGATATATCTGAGCAGTTAGCTCAATGTGTTATTGCTCCTGCATTGTTAACTCAGCATGCTATATTACTTTTGTTTCTTCTTATCCCTGTATAACATTCATTATTTATTTGATAAGATTTTCTTTCCCAGAATTGCCCATTATCCAGCACGGCTTATATGACTTCAAAACTTGGCTGATGTGATGCCGATCTCGACTGATATGAACCAAGCTGGAGTTGTCACCCTTAATACATTACTTGATGCAGTCATTTTGTTTATAAAAATATTGTTCACTGTCATCAAAAACAATCAGTCAGTAGAAATGGCATTACCAGGCAAAAGGGAGAGTATTTTTTTCTATGATGAAGAATTAATAATGAGAATAAGTAATGATTAGGTGGATCAAGAGAAAAAGGAAGAGAGTTGTACACAAAATTCAATTCAAACTGAAATTCAGAGCCATAAGTGGGGATTCGTCGAAGTGAGAGAAGAGATATTCCAGCTATCCAAACATTGAGGCTTGCCCACTGGGGAAGCTGCAACGTTCAGATAGCTGGACTAGGAGGAGTCGAAACTTCAGACTTTATTTAAAGAATGAGAAACAATAACACTGTCAGAAAACTGTCACAGATTTGAGAAAATTTTGTAATTATTTGCTTTGGTTTAACCCTTTACCTAACGAATCACCCGCATCCGCCCGCGTAATATGCAAATTGAGCAGTTGAAAAAATTATTTTTTTCAAAATATTTCAACAAAACCATATCATGTGGCCCCTCATTGGAACGAGCTCATTGAGCTCGTTCCAATGAGAGGTCACATGATTTGGTTTTGTTGAAATATTTTGAAAAATTTTAAAAAATTATATTTAAAATAATAAATTTTGATATCGTCTGCGTTGGGTAAAGGGTTAATAAATAAAGAGCTTATTACTTGGTTAGTTTCATATCGCCTGAGATACCAGCTCCTGGTACCTTCATATCGGCCTTCGACCTTCGGTCTCAGGCTGATATTAAAATTACCTCGGGTTGATATATTGCCCAATATGAAACTATCCAAGCAATAACCAATAAATATTGAACTGACAGTCAGTTCCAATCAAGCAAGCAGCTTGGTAACACCAGTTTCAAAGAAGTTGAGCCAATTTGAGATATCTTGATTATACACATCTCTGAGTAATGATGTTTCCAAAACAGATCAACGAGAATAGTAATAAAGAGATCAAGGAGTTGTGCATTGGAGCTCCCTTTTGTGGATATTTCTTAAATTAAAAATCCTGTTAAATGTTTTTAACATACAAAACACCAAACCATTTACTGTATCCTGTCAGAACAATTATGACCTGTTAATTGCATGGTAATTATAGAGTAAATTTCTGTTAAATGAATAAAAGATATTGTGCCCTGTCAGAAAATCTGTTTGCCAACCACTGAATTCTCCACATTTATAGACAGACCTCTTCAGTCTCAATACTTTCAATACAGTGAAGCCCACTTGATTGAATATCTCTTAACTGAATAACCCTGTTAATTGAATATAATTTCCCAACACAAAACCATTTTCCTCACCTCCAGTACCAATTTGACTTGTTAATTGAATATGGGTTGTAGAGTAAACTCTTCCTGTTAATTGAATAAAAATATTGTAACCTGTCAAGAAATTTCCCTGACTCTCCCTCCCCTGTTTTTCTTTGTTGTTAGACCTACTTGGCCTCAGTACATCCAGTACAGGCATTTAATCTATTATATCTTGTTTGACAAAGCCGACGGAGGTCAGTCAAACAAGATATAATAGAATAAATGCTAAGTTTATCTCTAGAATACAAGAAAGTGACACAATCCCTGTTAATTGAATACTCCTGTTAACTGAATAATTTTCATTTACAAACAGGGTTCCACTGCATAATTATTTAATCAATTTTATTCCAATATGGTTTGGATGGGTGACCGTCTGAGCGATCGATTCAGACTCCCGCATTGTGTCCTTGGGCAAGGCACTTAACCCCGATTGTCCACATGGGGGCATGTGTACTAAGGCACACTGCACGTCAGTGGCACGCATGTCTTCAACCAATCTAACCTTACAGTGTGGAGTTACGATGTTGGGGAGCTGGCAGCTGCTCATCGTTGCTCTGTGGTTCTCTCTGGGTACTCCAGCTTCCTCCACCCATAAAACTGTCACCAACACAATATAACCTTGGCTGTTAAAGTGTTGTTAAACCTTAACAAATAAAAAATAATTCCAATATGGTATGACCCTGGCTGTTGAAAGTGTGATTAAACCCCAATATTGGCAATAAACAAACACTCGATTACATCACATTTGATAGATCTCGAGGGGGTCTGTCAAATAACTTGAGTAAATGCATAGTTTATGACAAGATTTGAGGAAAATGACCAAATTCCTGTTATTTTAATTGAATATTTTTACCAGCAAAGTATCTATTCACTGTACAGGGTTCCATAGTGTAGGCATATAATCAGCCAGAATATTCATATAACAAATAACCCATGATGGTAGGCCATTAATATATTTAAAATTAACCATATGCACACTAATCTCAAGTAAACCAAAATTTCAAGCAGCAATTTTTCCCTATAATGTAGCTAGGAATTTAATCAATTCAGTCTTCTTTGACAGAGGTTTTTCCAAGCTCAATTTGTTGCTTGAAATTTCGATTTATTTAACCCTTTACCTAACATGAAAAGCAGTCGACACTTGCAAAAAAAACTCTTGAAAACTAATTTTTTTCATTTTTTGTCTCAAAAACATAGATTATGACCCCTCATTGGAACAATACTCTGCGTTCACTTATTTATCAAGAATGCATTTGTCTTTTTTAATGCTACAGTATATTCTCTTTTAAGATCTGGTATATTTACTTGCGGAAAAAAGAAATGCAAGTTTTTTTCTGTGGTAAATATTTCAAATGTGTTGTGGATGATTATTTCATTGTTTGGATTTTGATGTTATTTCTTCATTACTAATTAAATTTTGCCTAGTTTTGTTGTCTTAATGCAGATGGCATTTGTATGGATAACGTTCAAACATGTATACCCTATGCCATTTCCTGATCAAAATCAGTAGTGAGTGTGACCACCCTGGGCTTCAGTCGCTGCTCTAACTCTGTTTACCATTGACCCCATCAAGTTGTTTATGATCCTTTGTGTGATGTTATTCCATTCCTGAACAAGGACCTACATGAGCTGAGCAACATTGTATGGGATGTTAACATGTGTCTTGACCCTCCTATCCAGCTCGTCCCACAAAATGTATGCTTGATCAGGGACAAACTTGGACTGTAGGGTGCCAGTCGATAACTGGGACATTGTTTTGGTTGAGGAAGTCATGACAAACCCTAGCAACATGTGGCCTTGCATTATCCTACTGCATCGTAAGGTTACGTGCATAGATAAATGGAAGAACATGAGGCATGAGGACCTGATCCCGATATCTTACGGCTGTAAGATTGCTCTGGATGACCACGAGAGGTGTTTTCATGCAATGAGAAATTCCCCCCCCCCCAAACCATAACAGACCCTCCCCCGAATCTGTCGTATTTTTATATGACAACCAATGGCCCAGACCAGCTGGTGCAAACTCTAAATTATCAAGGGCCAAACACAAATTTTGAACCCCCCAATCCCCAAAATTTGCATACAAAACCAAAAATTAAAAGTCCTATCTGGCCCTCCATACTTTTACTCTCTGTGCATGCACAGTGGTCAGGAAGAGACCGGAATTGGCGCCAACATCATTCTTTGGTTGGCCCTAAAGTCAGTAAGAATGAGCTGACATCTGTGCTTTAAAATCTCCTTTTTTGAGGATGCCAGACACAAATCGATGGAAGAATTGGTGGATACAAGGCTGTTAATGGATGATGGAAGTGAACTACGGTGGTTTCAGACGTTCTGGGCTGTAACTTTATAATAATTATAAAAATTATTTCATGTTTCCTATTTTCGGGACATACACCTGACGTCCTCATTCTTGCTAATGATTATTCCACTGTTTGTTCAGTATTGTGAAGACTTCCTCGTCTTGCATTTAGAGCAGTAAGCCACAGTTACTGGAAGTTGTGGCTCCAACCACGTTTTTCATCAATAACAATGAATGCACCACGTCTGTCCTGACCCTGTGATACACTTATAGTATTATAAATACAGACAAGTAATGAAAGCCTATTTTGCCCTGATCATATCCCTTTCCCAGTTCATTTGTGAATACGTCCATTAAGCAAAGATTCATCAACACAGTTTTCTTGCACAACTATCTACAAGGTGTTTAACTTCATGTTTATCTTACACTCCTAATCAAATCAACATTCTACAGCTTCTTTATTAATAAAAAACCTCTCCGTTCGACTTTTTTTGCCCGCGTCTCGACGCCATTGGAACAACAATGATGGCGTGACATTTCATTGCTAGGTTGTACAAAAAGTTAACCCGGAAAGCAAAACTATGCACCGCGTTGTTGTTGTGCTGCAGATGACAGAACAGAAGAATGGATGTGGGCTATAATGTAAGAGCCTTCCCTGCAAAACAGTTGTTGCGCCGCTGTCCTTGAGTTCTATTTATTGTCAAGGCACAACCAACTTGTCCGAACTTTAATAAAAAACTGGTGGTTAATTTAAGACAGCACTACCTGAAGTTGAAAATTCAGGAAGCTTTGAAAGGAATACGTATAGGCGGACAGAAAGAGTATTAGATCCAGGCTATAGGCCTATGTGACAGACAGGGAGGGGTGAGAGTGATGTCATGGCCTGTATAAAAAAGGAAATTCTATTGCTTTTCTTTTTTACAATGCCACTTTGGAATCGTGACATTGACAACATTTAAATTTAATGCTGAACAACATTAATCATAATAGTGTATTAGGCCCACTACATGCTGATTGGAGTTGGGGGGGGGGGGGAGGGGTCTTGGGTGAATGGGTTGAGGGCAGCGGGGCTTGTTGTAGGCACATATTATTCAGATGAAGCACTTGGCCGATTAAGATATCCCGGCGTCTCGACAAAAAAAGAAAAACTTTAGGGGCTTTTACAAGTGCGTGCGTTTGGGAGTTGGTGGGGAGGCAAGGCCAGTGATGCTTTTGGGGGAACGCCGTTCCCCTTGACCCCATCTACTTGCTGCCGCAAACGTCCTTCCTCCTCAATTGCCAAACTTGAACTGGCTACATCAAAAATTACCTGTTACTTGTATCATGAGTGAAATGTAAAACTAGAAGCTGGTGATTGGGAGGGGAGCTTGTAGGCACAGACTATGGTGGATGAAGATCAACAGCCCTCTGACTTATTAACGGCCCTTGATTCTCGGGCGGGTAATAAACCCTCAGGCTTTTATTCATTCCTCTCGAGCCGGTAAGAAACCGTAATGCCCTCTAAACTCATGGTATTGTTATATTATTGGAAGATATTTTCAGAATCTGTAGTTTTTGTTAACTTGGCTGCTTGTAGTTACTGGCTTTCTTGCCTCTAGATTCATGGATAAACCTATTATGACTTTTTCCCAATTAAAACAAAAATTATACACATCTGGCCAAACCATAGTCGGGGTGGGGGTGATACGCCTACATCTAGGGAATGTTGTGTGCCCCCCCCCCCCTCCCCCCCTAGATTGCGGGGCATTTCCAAAGTCAAATAACCTGAGAGAACAAAATAAGCAACACTAATGAGGTGTATAAATGGGGGTAGTCTCTATTTATTTATTTAAATTTTTCCTTTGAACTAACCGTAACATCAGCTGCACATTTTCTGCACACTCAGATACTGCTGTAGACATGTCCAACTTCTAAGTACTTTCTTTTTCTTATCATAAACAGCATAAAGACTGCAGTCTAAAAATTTACCGTCTATCACTGTAAAGCAGATGATAAGAACTTGATCCATTTCAATATTCTGCAGTCATTTTTAGACAGTATTTTTAGACATCAGAAACATTACGTCATCATTGTTGTTCCTATGGTGTCGAGTTGCAGAAAAAAAGTGTTGAACGGAGTGCAATTTTATCAAATAAAGAAGCCGTAGAATGATGATTTGATTATTAATTTTTAATAAACATGAAGTTAAACACCTTGTGGATAGCTGTACAAGAAAACTGTGATGATGAATCTTTGTTCAATGGACGAATTCACAAATGAACTGGGAAGGGGGTATCGGTCAGGGTAAAATAGGCTTTTATTACTTGTCTGTATTTATAATACTATAAGTGTATCACGGGGTCAGGACAGACGTTGTGCATTCATTGTTATTGATGAAAAACGTGGTTGGAGCCACAACTTCCAGTAACTGTGGCTTACTGCTCTAAATGCAAGACGAGGAAGTCTTCCTCAGATTTACATGCTAGTTGCCTTGCCTGTAGTCGATGTCCTCCCACAGATTCTTGTCTACTGGGTAACATTGGCATGACAGACGTTGGAGATGGGTGTAGCGATGCATTGTTGGCAGTGAGGTTCCTTTGTCAGAACTCTCACTGTAATATAATTCAAGTTTTTCAGTTTCTGTTTTCAGAGGAACATGAAGATGGTGATGGTATTGTGACACCCATCCAAGTGTGCTTCCGTCGTCACGCTCTGTTGAGCAAATAGAGCTAGCTGCAAGGTGCTCATGAATTAAGCAAGGGATAAGGCCTCTAGTTAGTGTTCTTAATCCCTTGCAAGCAGCTAGCTCGACGAGTGAAGCGGTTACTCCGTCCATGGGAGCCGTGACACCGGGTATGTCCCTTGCGGTCGAAGGAAGTGTTCATTTGGGTAGAGCGAGCACCTTAAAAACAAAAGCTCACTCAGCAAGGACGGAAATAGGGAGGAAGTTGGCAAGTTTCTTGTTGGGAGGCTCGGCGAGGTTTGACAAGGCCGCGAGTGGGAGAGGCCCCTCTCTAACCTAGCAACTTCTGGGGCCAGAGGTTGTTATGAGAAACTTTCACAAGCCGGAACCAAGTTTTCTTTTCGGGAGGCTCGGCGAGGTCTGATAAGATCGCGAGTGTGAGAGGTCCCTCTCTAACCCAACAACATTTGGGGCCAAATGTTGTTTTAAGAAACTTGCATGAGTCCAAGCATATGTCTGCCTGCTGCTCGGGATGCTCCGTCTAGTTTGCAGCTGAGGTCGGCTTCAGTCATGGCTTCCTTCGCTATGTTTTAAAAGCACACACGACTTCTTGCTAGCTACCCGACTTTGGATATCCAGGCAATTGCGTGAAGACGGAGCCAGTCTTCGCCCGTGAAGTCGGACCATCCGGTAGCTAATGATCCAAGGCTTTGTTAATCGGGACGTTTGGAGAAGAGATCTATTTCCGGATCTTAGTCCCAGGAGTAGCAAGCGACGAAAAAACACATAACCGCTACTCCTCAAGCCTCGGTAACGGACTTTGCTGTCGCAGATTGTGCAGCTGATCGCAGCATCCCAGCAAGTGCAAGAGCAGCCTCCCGCAGACTCCGGTGGTGAGCTGTTGGTCGGTTCTGGGTCGGTCCAATCATCTGTTCACGCAGATGCAAATGACCGAATGTCACAGCTGAATCAGTTGGATGGCGAAAGGGACAAGGAAGAGGATTACCCTTCCCTTTCGAAACAGCATATGGTAGCAATGAATTTTATTTATCAATACTATACTGACTTTGTTCCACCTGATCAGCAAGCTGCGACTACTATAAAGAAACCACTGTCGTCTTGAAAGGTGTCTGAGGCCTTTGGCCATGTTATCGATGCCATATTCACCTCTCTAATGCTAAGAGGAAGGTGGTTTCTTATCGACATCTTCAATAATATACCGTTCCTTGGACTGCATTCATTTAAAACGATTGGAGAAGATGTTCAGAGAGCTCCTCTGCGTTTAGATGAGCAGGCCGGGGATGAAAATATGTCCCTTCCTGCATTATTCAATACACGCACGGAAGTGATGGAATGTGCTATTTCATCCAATAGAGCAAATCTGGACGTGATGTCCTTTGCAGATCACCTCACCAGAGCTATGACGCAATGTCTTAATGGGAAGGAATTTGAAGACATTCCTCCCTTAAGAATTCTTTTGAGGGCAGTCATGTATGCCACATACAACTCTGCCCTGGCAGTGGCAAATTGGGAGTTGATCAGACATGATGATGTATAGCGACTCGGAAAAGGGGCGCCGGTCTGATCCAGACTATAGGTCAGATGCCCCTGTATGATGGGATGAGGTTCTTCACGGGGAGGACGTGGTTTCTCGGAAGGTTATCAACTTAGCGAGCAACTGGATTTATGTCATGGAAGATCAGTGGGTAAAGTGTTGTCTCGGAAGGCCTATGGCTATGATTCCGAACATAACGCAGACTTACAAAATGTCCGCATTGGACAAATCTTCCGGTGGATCTCTTCAAAAGGGAGTCGCTCCTGGTGGAGGTACAGGCTCTCTTATTGAAGGAGGCAATAGAGATCGCCGAGAATAGGTTATCAACCTCGCAAAAAAGTGGATGAAATTGCGGAAGATCAGTGGATGAGTATGTAGTCTCGGCAGGCTTGTGGCTATCAGTCCGAGCAAAGCTCCACTTACTATAAGTACATGTTGGGCAAGTCTTCCAGCGAATTCTTCCAAGAGAGTCTCTCCTTGCGGAGGTATAGGCTCTCCTATTGAAGCAAAGCAATAGAGGTTGTCGAAATTTTCTCCAGGTTATTTCAATCACCTGTTTTTCGTCCTGAAGTCGGATGAATAGTGCATAGAAAGGCTGAGACAGCTGTCTAGTTTGGAATAGAGCCCTTAGAGGGAATAAGTACGTCTTTTCTCTCGGGTGTTCTATTCCTTGGCGTCATTTTTAATGTCATTATGGACATCAGAGTCGCCTTATGTACTGTTACAGTGGTCTTTTCTTGCGGCTAGTGCTGTAAGTCTCCATTTAGTGAGCTTTCAAGGTCGCAAGTGACACAGATGTCTTCAGGTAGATGAAGACACATAACTGCATAGCTACCTTGAGATTACCTAGAGATTACTGTCTCTTTGGGAATTACAGCTGTTAGAATAGCGGCTTGTCATTCCCTACCTTGCGTGATGATAGCTGTAAGTGTCCAATTAGTGAGCTTACAAGTTGCTACTTACAATGAGATATCTGTCTTCACGGAGAGGAAGACTTCCAGCTACATTAGCCAGGCTATGACCGCTGTCTTTTGGGATTAAAACCGATAAGGTACAGTGCTTTTCAGTTTGTTTCCATAGGTGTCATAGACTTGAGTCTTATTGTTTACACCATAGTAGCCTAGCTAGAATCATAAGCGAAATTGTTTCAGTTATTATGCAGTGACATAACTGAATTTATTTTCTCTGGTGACTGCTGTCTCTTTGGGAATTTAGGGCTGTTAAATAGCGGCTCTTCATTCCCTACCTTACGCGACGATAGTTGTAAGTCTCCGTTCAGTGAGCCTTCAAGGTCGCAAATTACACTGATATATCTGTCTTCACGGAGATGAAGACCTATAAGCTGCGGCTAGCATTGTAAGTCTCCTTAGTGAGCTTCTAAGGCCGCAGTTATCAGCCTTTTATTGTCATCACATATAGGAAGACCTTTAGCTGCTTCAGCTAGGCTGAGTTTGTTGTCCTATCGGGCATGATACCGTATGTTAGAGGAGGTTATTCTCTTCCTACTGATATGGTTTGATGTTAGTTATATAAGGCGATAAGTCCTATTAATGACGCCATATTTACCTAGTGTGATTATGTTGATACAGTGTATTTGTTCTTCATGTCCCTCTCTGTCTTTAGTGGCATTATGGAGTCGGTCAGATGTGAGGGAGCCCTTTCGGTTCCTATTCCATTTCATGACTAACACAAGAACGATTCAAGTAATGCGGGTGGGGGGGTTCGATATGAATTTGAATCCCCCCCCCCACCTCTGCCCCCACTCCACCAGTGTTTTAAGAGGTGATTACAGGGCAGGACATAGTTTTCCTCCGGTAAGCCTTGTATGCATTTAGTATATACATGCCTTCCATGGCTTCTCGATTGGCGGCTGGATCATGTTCTAATGGTGTCCTCATGGGCACATCTACTACTTTTTTAGTTGGTTTGTTTCCTGTGGTTGTTCGTTTATAAGTCATATAAGAGGATATGATTCTTTATCAATAAAATTGCCAGCCTTCGTGTACCTGTATGGTTATCTGTGGGTTATCTGGGCGACATTCTCCAATGTGGCAATTAGTCCACTCAGAAAAGTTTCGCTCAGGGCGGTCTGGCCTTTCTAAAGACGTATGGGTTTATTACTCAGTTAACTGCATATTAACGTTGTATTATTCATTCAGTTTCCTGGTTACACTTGTATCACTCGATCATACCATGGTTATAAGCTGTATTCAGATGAGTACATGTGGGATTTCATTGCTCGCGTGCAAGATATATCTATTATTAGGCAGACGCATTGTTGACAGACTATATAAATTCTTGCTCTGCTTATAGAGCTAATGAGAATTTTTTTGGGTATTTGGATCAGTTATGGCACTGCCTATAGGCCGTCTATGTATATGTTCTCATTTTTTGGGATCATTATTCGTAGTAATATATTCTTCTCCGAACACTCATTAGTTGTATGGACCAATGGAAACTATGAATTATTTCGGGGCCGGTCCATGACGGGTCTGTTAATCATAGCTCGTTCCATGTTCTATATCTACATTTCTATGAAGATACACTACACACTCTCATATATTCGAACGGTTCATTGGAGTCTTATTATTGGAAACAATTGTACACATGAACGGGGCCGTCTGTAGGTTGCCTTGGAAGTGTGTTAATCCTTAGATACTGTTTAGTTGATATTAATTTGGACAAGTGTATGGTCGTACACTTTATATTACCGGTTTCATCTTATCTATGTAGTCCGACTCCGGTATATGTGAGAAGCGTGATCTGTTAATTACCGGAATTGCCACAATATCCTTAGCTTCTGAAGTGGCATTAAGCACCAATAATTAATAATAATTAATAACAGGGTGCTTATTGGGAGAATATATTTGGATTATTTAGTATCACTTTGTACTGATTCCAGAGCCCTCCTCTCTTTGTTTTGAAGAATATTTCTTCAAAAAAGGGGGAGGGGATATTTCTTGTAAAATCTCCCCTGGCTTGATAAGTGTGTAACTATGAGTGAAGCTGTTTTTGTCTGTAGATTATATCTGACTCTAGATACAGCTTGTTTCTTATTTATTTATGTATGTTTGTGGGGGTTAGTCTCTCACCCTCAAATACGCCATCCTAATTTATGGGGCTAAGTCCGGACTAGCCTTAAAATTGGGGGCTCATTACACCCATTTAGCATAATCATTCATGCTAAGAATATGAAATTACTTGGATATGGCTCCTTATTTATGATATGTCTTCTCTATTATTGTATAGAGAGACATACATGTAATTCCTTTTAAATGTATTTTCCTTTCACCTTGGAATGCTGGCTCAGGAGCTATATTTGGTCTGCTAATTCTTAAGTCCTAGGCCCGCCGCCTTTTTACGATTCAGTTAGTCTGGGCCATTGATTGTCGTATAAAAACTGGGACAACCATCAGTGCCAGTAAGGCCTTACTATACTCTGAAACTTGTTGGGAGCCTCTCCATGAATGTCGGCGGAAACATAAACTGATGCAATTCTTCAAGATGTATCACGGCATAGCACCAACATATCTTACTGCAAAGGTTCCTCCCATGGCAGCATTGTCTAACCACGATCGCATACTTAGGTCACAGAGAAACCACCGAGTACCTTTTGCCTGTACAAACCTATACCGGAATTCTTTCATACCGAATGTAACGAATCTTTGGAATTCAGTTCCACCAACTGTGCACGACACTACATCACTAAGTAGTTTCAAAAGATATTTAAGCGAAGGTATCAGGCGGCCACCTTCCTTCTATAGCAGTGCTAAAAGCCAACTAGCTCAAATATATCACTGCAGACTGCGTTTCCAATGCAGTAATCTTAGAGCACATCTGTATGATAATCACTTATCAACCTCACCACTCTGTCAGTGTGGCGAATGTGCGACTACCGAACACTTCTTGTTATACTGCTCAATCTACAGTGATATTCGAAACCGTACTTTTGTTCAATATGCGATTACCACAGACGTTTCCACACTGTTATATGGTTCGGAATTCTTAACTAGTGAAGAGAATTTTTCTGTTTTTTCAGCCGTCCATGAATATATTATACTAAGTAAACGATTTTAAGACTCAATATGTACATGTGTATGTATGCATGTGTGTATGCATGTGTGTATGTGCGCACACGTTTGTGTGTGCATGTGTGTATGTATATGTATACATGTATACCCTTTCACGCACGCACATTTGCGTGTGTATGTGTATACAGCTAGATATATATATCGAGCCCCCGCCATGCCATTGCAAACACAACCAGTGTCCTTGATTCTATTAATTTCTGTGGCAAGCAGAAATTTGACAAAGAGAAGTTCTCACTGATTTCCTTGCAGTGCAGTATGCAGAATTGATCAGTTACTATATATATACATGTGACCATACACACACACAAATCCACATACATATATATATATTTATGTGTGTGTGTACAGTTACATGTATGTACATTTGCCATATACGAACTTACGAACTGCTCCACTTACTGATATTATATTGCTGAATCTGCAAACTTATTTACTTGTGTATTGACTTTGCCAACACCTAAGTTGATCATCGCATGATGAATCAGAAATAGAAATCATTCTGTGTACTTTGGCATCAACAACAAGAAGCAATGACCAACCAATGGTTTAAACAGCCCTACTCAATAAACCATACTTTTCCATCCTCATACAATGAAATTGTTCAAGGGAGACGATACTTATAAGCATACGCTTACTTTCGAATCCTGTCTTGTATAGTTTTTCTTTTTACATCCCATGTTATATTATATACGGTTTGGTGTACATTACCTATGTGAATAGCCTGTTTGATGTATATAATTAATGCTGTTATTAATCAATAAATATTGTTTAAACCAAAAATATGATAAATTTTAAGTAATTTGTATATTTCTTATACTTACCAATGGCCCAGATGGGATGATCCTCCCATGAGTGGGCACTCATACCTCCCAGCTTAGTTATTATTAGTACGCTGATCTACAAAGAATGATGTTGGCACCAATTCCGGTCTCTTCTTGACCACTGCGCTTTCGCAGAGAGTAAAAGTATGGAGGGCCAGATAGGACTTTTAATTTTCGGTTTTGTATGCAAATTTTGAGGATTGAGGGGTTCAAAATTTGTCTTTGGCCCTTGATAATTTCGAGTTTGAACCAGCTAGTCTGGGTCATTGGTAAGTATAAAAAATATACAAATTACTTAAAATTTATCATTTTCCTTAATGCACGCATCAGAATATCGCTCACCTCGGTGTTGATAGCAAAGCTGTCGTCAATCTGACCTGTGAACCGAGACTCATCAGTGAATAATACACGTCTCCAGTAGGCCAAGTGAAACCGATTTGGTGTATGTCCCCGCAGCCATTGCAATCGACATTGACATGACCTGGGTGTAAATTGCGGACCAACGTAGGGATGACGTGGCCTTACATTGAACTTTGCAACCGATTCCTAACTGTTCTTGGACACACTCGGTGACCATGAGTGCCTACAACCTGACTCGCTGTCTCCGTCTGAAATCAGTTACCGAGATGTGAGAGACTTATATCTCTGTCTTGACATGGTGACGTATCGTGCAGATGTCTGCTCCTGGGATGGTCAGCTAATCTTTCTGTGGCTCTGAGACACCCAACTGAACAATCATTGACTCATGGACCCCAAATTGCTGGGTGACGAGACGCGATTGGCCCTGCATAATCAGAGCAACTGACCTACCCCTATCAAGGTCATTTGCAATATTTTGCTTTTGAATCGAGTTGAATTGAAATGTTGTGCAATCGATGTGTACTGTTAAAAACTTCAACTTGATATGGTTTTCAAGCCTATAGCATGTCGGAGTGTTAAATTTTACTACATTTGGTCTACGGATAAAAAAGATTATATTACCAAAACTGAACTTGCATTTCTTTTTTCCATCAGTATAGTTATTGATCGTATTTATTTGGGGTTCCCCATTTAAAATTTCTTTTTCTGAGTCCAAAGTTCATTTAAGTATAACTATTTATTTGGCAAAAAAACGTTCTCGGGTCATGATGTTGATATTTTACTTTATTATGCCTTAAAGTTAGTTTGTTCCATCAGAATGCTGGAATACCATCTTAGGGTTCTGCCATATCAGGTAACTCACCTGATATTATTATTTGATATCAGGTGAGGAGCAGCAATTACTATTTTGATCAGATTGATGCATTTCCACTTGCTTCAAATTTTCAAAATTTGAATTGAAACAAAATAAGAGAATTTAAGTTCCAAAAATATTTTCAAGGTACTATATTTTTATACTGTACCAATGACCCAGACATAGCTGGTGCTAATTCTCAAAAATCTTGGGCCAAACACAAATTTTGCCCCCCAATCCCCAAAATTTGCATCCAAGCATAGATCTCAAGGATGCGTACTTTCACGTTATGGTACATCCAACATTCAGAAAGTATCTACGCTTCGCAGTACTAGGAGTTGTATATCAGTTCCGAGCGATGTGCTTCGGTTTCAACCTAGCGCCCTGGGCTTTCACTCGAATAATGAATCCGGTAATGATGCATTTCCGAGCTCATTCGTCTGCGGTAACGTCGGCCTACCTGGACGACATTCTTCAGAGGTACGGCATCAAGTTAATGCTTCAGAACAATGTGCAGAATCTGCTTTTATTACTCCGACGTCTCGGTTTTATAATAAATGAGGAGAAGTAGGATCTGGTGCCGCCCAAGTCATTCACCCACTAGGGAATGAGCTTCAAGACGCACAACAATCTCGTTCATCTGCCGTTAACCAGAGCAAAATTAATCAGTTGTTACGCTTGCTATTGTCTTCACTCAGACAAAGTCACAGCGAGAGAATTCATGAGACTGATAGGTCTGTGCGGAGCCGCTGTGGATCTCATTCTGATGGGGCGGTTACGCACTCGTCCTCTCCAAATTTTCTTGACTCAGAAATGGAGAGTAAAGATTCATTCGCTCGATATAGACGTTCTCTTGTCAAATCAAGTGAAACAAGAGATTCAGACTTGGCAAACATTCAGTGGTTGACTCAGGGAGTTCCACTGCAGTTGCCGGATCCGAGTTTTACTATTATGACGGATGCCAGTCAAACAGGTTGGGGTGCAACATTGATCCCAACGGATTCGAAGTGCCAGGGTCTTTGGGATCCGCAGTTTCTAGGCAAGCTCATAAACATCAAAGAAATGATGTCAATTTGGCTTGCATTATGTCATTGGATGAACATTATTCAGAAAGCACATGTCCAAATCCTGTCCGACAATACGACAGTAGTAGCGTATATTCAGAACCAGGGAGGCACTCATTCCATTCCGTTATTCAATTTAATGGAAAGAATCCTTCTGTTTGTACTAGAACACCAAGTTCTACTTTCGGTCAGGTGTCTGCTGTGGGACATACCGTGGAAGCTTCCTCCACGAGAGGATCTTCTTTCGCAGGAGAAATCGCGTCAACTACATCACAACCCGCAAGGTCTCAACCTTCACGTATTTCCGTTGTGCGGTCCTTTTTGCACGGCAAGCATTTTACAGGACGAAGAGTGGATGCAATTTCTAACTGTAGGAGGACCTCCTCTTCACTAAACTATGCGGCTAAGTGGAAGGTCTTTTGTCGTTGGTGTAGGGATCATTCTGTTGATATCTTTGATCCCTCCATTCCAGAGATTGCAAACTTTCTAGTATACTTGTTTGATGAGATCAAACTGCAGCCTATTACTATTAAAGGTTATAGGTCTATGTTATCTGATACCTATGCACACCATGATGGCTAAGAATCAGGCTCCTAATAAATATCCAGAACCTATTGTTATTAAGGCCCTTCCATCTTCAGACGGGCATAGGCCTTTACTCTGTCCGGTTAGAGCTTTACGTATTTATAAACGAAGATCTCAGTTTATCAGAAAGGGACGAAAACGCTTCTTTCTGTCTCTGATGCCTAATAGAAAGGACATTATGGTCCATTCTATTGCTAGATGGATTCAATTAACTATCCGTACTGCTTATGATAATCTATCTTCAACTCAGCAGTCTGTGCTTAAGATTTCGGCTCATGAAGTAAGAGCTCTTTCTACATCTTGGGCTTACGCAAATAGTGTTGCTATTACAGATTCAATGAAGGCTGCATATTGGTCTCAGCCATCTACATTCACAAATTTTTATCTCAGAAATATTGAGACCATGTCTGGAGACCTGCATTGTTTAGGTCTGTTATCTGTTGCTCAGAATGTCGTCCACTGAACAGTTGCAACTATAGTTATGCAGGCTTTCTGTTCCGGCAGTGACTCTGTCCTGCTGCCCTCTTCGCTCTGGGCTATTTGACCCAGGGCAAGGGGAAGGGGGGGGGAGGGTGTTCCCTTAGGTCACCTGCTTTATAGTGAAAAGCAAGGGGATACCTCCTCCGGAGTCAGTAATTCTGAGTCGGTACCGGGATGGTTTTAAAGTGTAAAGCTAATGTTTAAATTCATTCATGTCATATTTTTAAAGTGTAGCTCGGTGTGAAGCATTTGTATATGTCACGTGTCAAACGGGCGTTAATATACAATCCTCGGACACTTTTAATGAGTATAAAGAGTCTCAATTCTCTGGACTTTCTTTATTTATTGGCTTACTTTAAAAATAATTAGTATAAAGGGTTATACTGGATGTTAATAGAGAACATGGATGTTATTATGCTCAATTATGAAAAGTGTTGTGTCTTTCTAATTTATCATAAATAAGAAAGATACATGTAAAGCCTAATCCTCCTTTACTCCTCGAGGGGATAACTCTATTGTAGGGGGCGCGGTGGCTCAGTTGGTAGAGGTGCAGGCTGCAAGCTGAGAGGTCCTCGGTTCGAATCCCACCTGCGGCAACCGCGTTGTGTCCTTGGGCAAGACACTTCACCCCGATTGCCTACATGGGGGCACGATGACGCTGTGTACTGAGGCGTACTGCACGTCGATGGTGCGCATGTCTTCAACCAATCTAGCCCTGCCTCTGCTGTGGTGCAGCGTTCAGAGTTACGATGTTGGAGAGCTGACAGCTGCTCGTCGTAGCTCGGTGGTTCTCTCCGGGTACTCCGGCTTCCTCCACCCGTAAAACTGTCACGGTCACGATTAGCCATTGTGCATAAGTATGTGACCTTAAACACCAATAAATAATAATAAATAACTCTATTGTATATAGTTGAGCTTATTGGATTTTCCTCTATGTCCTAGGCCCTCCAGCCTTTTTTCTATTCAGCTATGTCTGGGTCATTGGTACAGTATAAAAATGTTAAAAAATTTATAGTAATTTATATATTTTTTATACTTACCAATGACCCAGACGGGGATGGCCCTCCCAGGAGTTGGGAACTCGTACCTCCCCACTGAGTACATAGCGCTGACCAGGCACTGCTTGTAAGAATGATAATTGGCGCCAGTTTCGAGACCTCCTTGACACTGCGCATGCGCAGTGGAGGAAAAGTATGGAGGACCATTTAGGACATGTTATTTTCGGTTTTGGATGCAAATTTTGGGGATTGGGGGGCAAAATTTGTGTTTGGCCCTAGATTTTTGAGAATTAGCACCAGCTATGTCTGGGTCATTGGTAAGTATAAAAAATATATAAATTACTATAAATTTTTTAACATTTATTGATTTAAAACATTAAATATTAAAAAAATGGACAGAAAATATTATTTGTAGTCCCAAAAGTTCTTTGTTGTTTTCACAACTCTATATACCAACTATAGTCTATTAATTTTTTATGCTGAAGCGAACATTATCTTTACAGTTTACTCAACAGATTAAAAATGATTTTTTGAACATTTAAATTTGCTTGGTTAACCCTTTTCAGGTGATAATGGTGGTAAATGTATGTAAGGGTATTTCAGATATGTTTTTAGCAGTACATTTTATTTTGTAAACAAAAGTTGTACTTCGAACAGCAAAGATTGTTTACTGTCACCATGGATACATACCGGTTCCAGTTTCTGTTGATGATTCTGCGTGGTGCTGTCAATAGCGGTTTCTAAAAAATAAACGTTCGGTCGTTCTTTGTTTCTCCTGAAAATTTATTAATCCCTTGATTTACATGGACTTTCGAAATAATAAATATGTTACATGCTGTGTAGCTGGCTGATACATTTCCATACAAGGCGATGAGAGTTCATATCACCCAGCAACATGCCATAACTTATAGTATCTTCTGCCACATTTAATACTACTAACAGCGTGACATTTATTTTAGGTAAATATTATTATGAAGCTACAGTAACTGATGAAGGTTTGTGTCGTGTTGGATTTGCTACTGATAAAGCAACTCTTGACTTGGGCACTGATAAGTTTGGATTTGGATTTGGAGGAACTGGCAAGAAGTCTTTTGGAAGGCAGTTTGACTCTTATGGGGAGGTAGGTGTTTTTATCATTGTGTTCGAAGTAAACCAAACCTGGTAACGTTATTGTTTAAAATTTGTAGATTAAGAAAGTTTCCCATAATTTTCAGGCATCAAAACTAGCTTTGAACTTGTTCTTTTTGTTAACTAGTACTATAATCTTTTTTGACTTCTTATTTGAAATGTTTTTGGAAAACCTGTTTCAAATCACCTAATTTATGGAGGTGATCGGGTGGAGTGATAAAACCCAGCAGTAGTTTTATTGATTCCATATGTCTTGTTTTACAGTGTACTTAATTCTGCAAATCTTTGTTTGATGGAGCTCAGGAGGCTTTGTCAAAATTGTTAATTATTTTTTCACTGGTTTATTTAAGCATAAAGGCAAAATTCTGTATTGGGAGAATTCTATAGCCTTAAGTTACAACATAACACATTGTTCCTATTACAGCTGTAATATTTTTTTTAACTAGCCCAAAATTATTTTTCCCTTAACCCTTAAAGGTTAAAATGTTTTTCAGGTGAAACTGTGATTGTCAAGCAAGATGCTAAATCTCGGTTATGAACTTTAACAACCACTATTATCCTGAGAATATTGTAAATGTATTTCAAGTCTTTAATAAATAATTTATTCTTCAATAGCATTGGTTACCACTAGTTTAGCATCTTTATCACATTACATAAGAGTTGCAGAATGTGTTAGTACTGCTGGTGGACAGTTGTGTGATGAAAGATTTTTTTTATTTGTTAACCATGGTTGCAGTGAGTAACTATTGAGGTTTGGTAATGTGCGTATTTGCAAATCTAACTTTTGATTGAGAGGTGGTTGAGTTTGGATCTGACCTATATGATTGGTCATGTTTTTCAGTTAGTCAGTTTTTTTTTGCTGTGATAGAATGATGGTGCTTCAGTACGATTATGGCAGTTGGCGCAATGACGATGTACGTGTCCCAACCATCATAACAGTATGGGCTTCCACCCAAATTATGTTTGACTTCAAATGAAATACCTCGTTACCCACTGTTTGAGATTATTTTCTAAGCCATCCCCCATCTTCCTGTCATAAAACTGGTCCGAATAAAATAAGATTGGCCCTTGAAAGCTGTGTTAACCCTTAAAGGCCTATTTACAAATTTTCTGATCTCAGAACAGGTGCCCTTAACATGCCATCATGAGGCAGTCTTGCTGACAATAGACGAATTACCTAAGCAGTGGTTTCTAGTCAAGTCTTGGCTGCCTTAACAGGCAGCCAAGACTTAACTAGAAATCACTGCTATCCATTAGACGTATAGCGACTGTGGAATGGTGGGAATTCAAGACACTTGTCCAGGCCTTTAAGGGTTAAACCTCTGCATCTCATATTCATTGAACCATTGTTTAAAGCATCAATAACGTTTTACCAAACATAATTATTGGATGACTCTTGGAAAAAAAATCCATCTTTAATTATTAAAAACCGTAGTATAATATGATACCCCCTCCTTGGAATGAGCTTGATGAGGAGTTATCATCTATCTTTGGATGGCAAATATTTAAAAAATCATAAAATCTGAATTGCAGTTTTTGTGAATAATGGGCTGGGTATGGTTGTTACATTGGTTAAAGGGTTACAGTATTTGTGTAAGCTCTTGATTGCAGCTGTGAGAGAAAACAAAGATGTAAAACAAAAAAAGTACACTGCGGGATTAACTTCTAAAGGCCAAATTTCAACAAGATAACTTTTTTCCTCAGATCAATTGCTTAAATGTGAAGTAGTTTGATAGCCTCCAGCAGAAAAGTCATTATGACTATCCTGAGGTATACCAGTGCCGCAGAATTTTTTGTTATGAAAACTGAAAAAAAAGCCCTGTTACTAGCTGTTTCCTCTGGGAACCTAAGGACTAGAGCAGGACTTTGTTTACCGAGGTAAATAATTTCTGTTTTACTGGTAAAATAGGAGCTGGTATCCAATGCCTGGGATGAAAGTCACTGAAGTGGTCAGCACAGGTATAAATAATTGTCTATACCATATCAACTTCTGTATAAGTCGCACCTCCAAATTTTCAGCTAAATTGACCCCTTTACATGATACTGTTCCATAAGTTGCAATGACATTCAAGCAGTGTTCACTTTGAGTACTCTTAGTTCTATAAGTATACCTGTACCTGCAATTTGAAAGTTGCAAATTATGGAGTGCTTTGAATTTAGGGAATTATTCAATACTTTGACACATTTCTGTATATAATCCATGTTTTTGTGCATAGGTTACATGAATAAAATTACTCAAACATCATTTTAGGAAGTGTCTGTTTTATTTATTCTATCCATCTGAGAAGCAGAAAACACCTTGATCCAGGTTGCATTAATACAGTAACTCTTATTTAATTAGCTCTTCCAGACTTGAGATAGTAGAGCTTTTCTGGTAATGATTTGTCGGTCGTCTGTCCATTGTCATCCGTCTTGTCGTCAACATTTTGTTTGTCGGAACCATAACTTCTTAACCACTGAATAAATGACTCAAAGGTGTGTTGCAACTTTGATTCAATGTCATATGATCAAGATCAATGTCACAGACATCAAAACTTTGATATTGTTATACAGCCCTTGTCTGGTCTGTATAAATGACCTATGTGACAGATCTTGTTCATCCTTCACACAATTGTTACCCATAACCTTACTTTTTGTCATGACCTTGAGACATTGTCATATGATCAAAGTCAAAATCACAAACAGTAACACTTGGATTCTTGTCTTGTATTTAGTTTCCCCCTAAAAGCAGTGACCCTGAGCAGAGCTGTCTTGGCTGAGAGACCTCTTGTTTTTTATATATGTTACAGTAAATATGTAAAATCAGTAAATATGTATAATTCCTGAAAACTTCAGTAAATATGTATAATTACTAAACTGATCAGAAATTATACATATTTACTGAAGGTTTCGAATTCGATCTTGGACCATCTTGCTCTTTTTTACCATTCTCTCTGCTTGTTTAAGTTGGGATTCAGCTGCTCTCTTCCTGTTCTCTAGAATGGATTCAGTGCGTTCTTCAATGTCTTCAGTGCGGTCTTCAATTTCTTCATCTTGTGGTGGTGTGTCAGTTGAATTTTCTGGCATTGGTTGCTGTTGTAACACCTGGAGAAGGTCGTCTTCTGTCTGCAGCTTGGAGATGACCTCTTGTGGAAGGCTGGATGTTGAGGCCCACTTTGACGACCATTGACGTCTAAAAGAGCAGCAGAGGTGGCATTTCAGTTGTTGGACATTTCTCCAGTCTGACAACGGGTTCGAGTTTACCGCCAGCATTATCAAGGAGTTGAAGGTTTTATGGCCAGATCTTGTGATTGTACATGGGAAACCTCGACACCCACAGAGCCAGGGTTCCATAGAGCGGTCGAACTGTGACATCAAGAACATACTCATCGCTTGGTTGGCTGACAATAACACAACCGACTGGACCATTGGATTAAAATTTGTGCAATTCCAAAAGAACTCCAGTTTCCACAGCAGCATAGAGAGAACTCCATTTGCAGCATTGCTTGGTTCTGATGGCAAAGTGGGCCTCACAACATCCAAACTTCCACAAGAGGTCATCTCCAAGCTGCAGATAGAAGACGACCTTCTCCAGGTGTTACAACAGCAACAAATGCCAGAAAATTCAACTGACACACCACCACAAGATGAAGAAATTGAAGACCGCACTAAAGAAATTGAAGAACGCACTGAATCCATTCTAGAGAACAGGAAGAGAGCAGCTGAATCCCAACTTAAACAAGCAGAGAGAATGGTAAAAAAGAGCAAGATGGTCCAAGATCGAATTCGAAACCTTCAGTAAATATGTATAATTTCTGATCAGTTTAGTAATTATACATATTTACTGAAGTTTTCAGGAATTATACATATTTACTGATTTTACATATTTACTGTAACATATATAAAAAACAAGAGGTCTCTCAGCCAAAACAGCTCTGCTCAGGGTCACTGCTTTTAGGGGGAAACTAAATACAAGACAAGAATCCAAGTGTTACTGTTTGTGATTTTGACTTTGATCATATGACAATGTCTCAAGGTCATGACAAAAAGTAAGGTTATGGGTAACAATTGTGTGAAGGATGAACAAGATCTGTCACATAGGTCATTTATACAGACCAGACAAGGGCTGTATAACAATATCAAAGTTTTGATGTCTGTGACATTGATCTTGATTGACTATCCTGAGGTATACCAGTGCCGCAGAATTTTTTGTTATGAAAACTGAAAAAAAAGCCCTGTTACTAGCTGTTTCCTCTGGGAACCTAAGGACTAGAGCAGGACTTTGTTTACCGAGGTAAATAATTTCTGTTTTACTGGTAAAATAGGAACAAGATTTGATGTCTGTGACATTGATCTTGATCATATGACATTGAATCAAAGTTGCAACACACCTTTGAGTCATTTATTCAGTGGTTAAGAAGTTATGGTTCCGACAAACAAAATGTTGACGACAAGACGGATGACAATGGACAGACGACCGACAAATCATTACCAGAAAAGCTCTACTATCTCAAGTCTGTAAATATGTAAAATCAGTAAATATGTATAATTCCTGAAAACTTCAGTAAATATGTATAATTACTAAACTGATCAGAAATTATACATATTTACTGAAGGTTTCGAATTCGATCTTGGACCATCTTGCTCTTTTTTACCATTCTCTCTGCTTGTTTAAGTTGGGATTCAGCTGCTCTCTTCCTGTTCTCTAGAATGGATTCAGTGCGTTCTTCAATTTCTTTAGTGCGGTCTTCAATTTCTTCATCTTGTGGTGGTGTGTCAGTTGAATTTTCTGGCATTTGTTGCTGTTGTAACACCTGGAGAAGGTCGTCTTCTATCTGCAGCTTGGAGATGACCTCTTGTGGAAGTTTGGATGTTGTGAGGCCCACTTTGCCATCAGAACCAAGCAATGCTGCAAATGGAGTTCTCTCTATGCTGCTGTGGAAACTGGAGTTCTTTTGGAATTGCACAAATTTTAATCCAATGGTCCAGTCGGTTGTGTTATTGTCAGCCAACCAAGCGATGAGTATGTTCTTGATGTCACAGTTCGACCGCTCTATGGAACCCTGGCTCTGTGGGTGTCGAGGTTTCCCATGTACAATCACAAGATCTGGCCATAAAACCTTCAACTCCTTGATAATGCTGGCGGTAAACTCGAACCCGTTGTCAGACTGGAGAAATGTCCAACAACTGAAATGCCACCTCTGCTGCTCTTTTAGACGTCAATGGTCGTCAAAGTGGGCCTCAACATCCAGCCTTCCACAAGAGGTCATCTCCAAGCTGCAGACAGAAGACGACCTTCTCCAGGTGTTACAACAGCAACCAATGCCAGAAAATTCAACTGACACACCACCACAAGATGAAGAAATTGAAGACCGCACTGAAGACATTGAAGAACGCACTGAATCCATTCTAGAGAACAGGAAGAGAGCAGCTGAATCCCAACTTAAGCAAGCAGAGAGAATGGTAAAAAGAGCAAGATCGTCCAAGATCGAATTTGCTGATGTGTTCTCGTGGTATGCTTCTTGTTTGTTTGATTTTATTTTCATCATCTTATCATATCTTGTTTCTGTTATTATGTCAATAAAATGATTAAAAACATAATCTGGCTTGTCATACACCCAAACCACACTTTCAGTAAACAAGTGTAAAAAATCAGTTGTAGTCCAGGCACATTAGACATAAAAATGAGAAAGTAAGGAAAAAAATCGGAGAAAGCTGATTTTTTTTATATGTTTCCGGGACACACATTGCGGATAAAGTGTGAAAAGTCCCCGCGAATCCGAGTTGAGCTTTTTTAGTTATAGCGTTTTTTTGATGAAAAAAAAAATTAAAAAAAAAATTCGACCCAGCTCCATATTTCTCATTCTTATTCGCCTTAGTAGGGTGAGAATCATAAATATCGTGCTGAATTATATTGAGAATACATATCCCCAACAGAAAATGCCAACTTTGTACGAATCCTCACACTCAATGGTGAAATATTCACGAAAATGTACAAAATTACGAAAAAAAATTTATTGTTTTCATACACACAACGGTACACAACGTCCATTAAATCAAATCTACGACTACTTTGGGAGTTAAATTATATATCAAAAATTGCAGAAAAGCAGTGGCTTTATAATGATATATAACAATAGTCATTTATTCCATAATGAACTGGTGAAACGTGTGAAATATTAACCATACCCCCTAAACTCAAATTCAAACGGCATCGACTTTTCTCATTCAAATACCGTATTATAGCATAATTGTTTCAATTTCCATGTTCGATTAAATCACATAATGTGGTGTTCGCCTACACTCAAGATGCATTGGCATGTAATGTGTGCACGCCCTTGATGTGTACTCATAAACAAATTTGTATTGTACAGACAACGCTCTTTAATTTGATGCAAAATAGCCTTGAACGATTTTCATCAGGAAACGCTGTTTAATTCCGCATTCCAGGTCTTTATGTACAGACAACGCTCTTTAATTTGATGCAAAATAGCCTTGAACGACTTTCATCAGGAAACGCTGTTTAATTCTGCATTCCAGGTCTGTCCATTGCACAGTTTGCTCTGTTCAGTATTGGACACTCCACATTTGATGCCTAGATATTGAAACCAATGATCCCTTGATAGATATATATGTAATTTTGCCTGTTGTTGATTATTAGAGTCTTGTGTTGTTTGTAGAACTGATCAGTTATGTTGTTGGCATATCACTTAGCGTTACCTGTTGATACCTTACGGTGACAACGAAGCAGGTCCGCACATTGATATCTGTTCTGTGGTATTGTACTTGAGTTCATTGTGTCTATCATCTTTTTTCTGTTGTGACTTTGGCAACGGATAAATGTATCAGATGTAACGATGAGTTGACCGGCTCGTCCGGAATAACTACACTTGGTGAGCGGGGTATAGAAAAGTTGGTTGCTGTAAGCGTCGAGCTTGGTAATAATCTTTTTGCCGGTTCGAAGAAACCCACAGTTGGTGAGAAAATTCACAAATTCTGCTACAAGAATTATACACGGGAAAGTTCTGTAAGAAAAAGTAAGAGAATGTCTCTAGATGCAGCTGAATCTGACGAAGCTGGTCCATCTATGACAAAAAAATTGCGCTCTGATCAAGATGCTTTCAATTTTAAACTCCATTGTCTGTTTTGTGGAGAATCCGCCGACAAACAAACTCATATACCCGTTCAACGTAGAAGAGAAGTCCACAGCGTTGAAACATTGACTTTTGTTGATAGTATCAGAACCCGTTGTTTGAAACATAGTGATGAATGGGGTGAGTATGTACTTACTCGGATCGTTCGTGCTATCGATCTAGTGGCCGAGGAAGGTCGGTATCAACATGATTGCTGGACAGGATTTGTCAGAGATAAGCCTGAGCGAACTCTTTCACGGGGTAGGCCTGTTGCAGACAAGAAAGCACTTGCATTCCATGAATTGTGTACCTTTATGGAGAACAGCGATGAGTGTCAGTTTTCCTTGAGCGAATTGGCAGAGACGTTTGAATCGTATCTTGGTGACGAAGTCGGTTACACAATTAAACATCTTAAAACCAAACTGCTTGAGCATTTCGGTAGTAGAATCTCTATTACAACACTGAGGTCCCTAAAAAATGTTGTCACATTCAGAGATTCATCAGACAAAATACTATATGATTCGTGGTACTCAGACAAATGTACCAATGAAACTGATGAAGGTATGCGCATCGTCAAGAAAGCATCGGCTATAGTCCGCGATGATATTCGGTCAGCCATTTACGAGTGTGACGTTTATCCCAAACCCGATTCGTTATCTGTATCTAGTGATCTACTACCCGATACACTCCAAACCTTATTACAAGGGATTGTTGCTCCGTCGCAGCGTGGGCAAAACAATGGGTGACCATAGAAGCAACCTCCTTGTAGCACATTCTATAAGTGGTTGTGACACTACTTCTGCACTCTTTCGAGTTGGTAAGAAGAAAGTATTCAGTACAATTGCCTCCGATGTTACTAGCGACTCACAACAGTATGTCAACACAATTTTGGCAGATGACAGTACACCAAGTGCAGTAGCCGCTGCCGGGGAACAACTTCTCCTGATCTTATATGGGAGTAAAACTGTTTCCTATCTCAACCAATATAGATATGTCACTTACAAGCGTTATGTAGCAAAATCTAAACTGAATAAACCCATCGACCTAGCCTCACTCCCACCAAGCAGCGATGCTGCACAACAACATGTCTACAGATGTTATCTCCAGGTCCAACAATGGCTGGGCACTTCGCTTCCTCCGACGGATTGGGGGTGGTTGCTAGACAATGGACTTCTTGTACCGACTGCAGCCACAAAGCCATGTGCCCCCGATAACCTACTGAATCTGATCAGTTGTGGTTGCAAGAGTGCTTGTACAAAAAGGTGTGGGTGTAAGAAGGCAGGACTCTCTTGCTCAGGTTTGTGTAATTGCAGTTCGGATTCTTGTAACAACCACAGAAACACTGTCCTGTCGGAAATTTCTGAGTTCGATGAATAATATGTATATAGGTCATGTCATTTCTGTATATAGCGTTGATAATAGTCAATGTAACTTAATCCATGTTGATTGATTTGTACATTCTGTAAATATTATTTATTGATTTTTGTACATTCTGTAAATATTATTTATTGATCTAATGCTGCCAGACACAGACGTGTCTGTTCGGTCCCAAGCCCGAAAATAGTTGAGTTCTCATGCTGACGAATTATATGCCAATAGGGGAACTCGGCCAGAAGCAGAGGGGGTCTTCCATAATGTCTATTTTGTAAGCAATGATAAAAGTCTTCAAATGGTGGTGGATTTTTTATCGTCTGTCCAACTAACATCCCGTTCTGTACTACGACCCTTTGGGCAAATCCGTTCGGAAAATCGTCATTTTTTGTGTAAATCCGATACTTTTTTGTGAATTTTCAATAATTTTTTTCGCAGAAATTGTCACAGAATGCACATTTTCCTCTAGGTAAATGTATATTAGACATTATGTAGCTCAAAATACGCGTAAACAAAAAATACAGTTGGATCAATTCGAGGTTACAAAGTTCGTGCGATTTTTTTATATTTTTTTCAAACGCGTTTTCGAAAAAAGGCTGTAGAAAAAAAAGCTCAACTGGGATTTTAGGAGACTTTTGTCTAATCGTTCAGTGACATGTACTCGACATTCCCTGAAAAAATCAGCTTTCTCCGATTTTTTTCCCTAGTGAAACCTAATGTTCTTGGGCTATTGATATTTCAGTAAATATGTATAATTCCTAAAAATTTCAGTAAATATGTATAATTCCTGATCAGTTTAGTAATTATACATATTTACTGAAATTTTCAGGAATTATACATATTTACTGATTTTACATATTTACTGTAACATATAGATATCACAACAATAATGAATTCACATGAACATAATATTCATATCTTAACCCTCGAAGATCTAGTTTAAACAATATTTATTCAATAGAGAATGATATTTGTTACATTAACACTGTAAATCTGACAAAAGCATAAAACAGTAAACAACAAAACAGTTTTACATATATCAAAATTGCAAAAGACATTGAGTACTGTAGGGATTTGACAGTAAGCTTATAGCTTATTCGGGTCATCTCCCAAAAAGATCTGTGTTATACACACATTCCATCAGGCTTTTCTGAAATTAACTGTCATGAAGATTTGCGAGTTTTTTTTCAGAACCAGTATCAACAAATTCAACAAGGGAAGTATCGAATCTCATCGAGGCTGATTCTAAAAAACCTTCAAAAAAAGTTTTCAGGCAAGTTTCGTCACAATACAGGCCTGGGAGTTATGTGTGTAAGCACAGTGGAAATACTGAAACAAAGAGAAATAGAAGGCTGCACAACATTGAATCCATTCTTACATTAATAATGACCGCTTGTAGGAGCATTATGAACTAACGCAAATATACCACTGGCTATATCTATTAACTCTAAGAATACAACAGCTCATAACAATGTGCATGTTTTCAAAAAAATGCTTTTTTAAAAATATTAGTTTCAACTGAATGTTAGTGAATACCATAAATACATTTTTTATCCAATTGTTAATCACCAAAATAGAACCACACTGTCAGTGATTTACGATGTCTGTTGTTCCACCATCATACCCCCCCCCCCCCCCCCCCCCCCCCCCCCCCCCCCACACACACACACACACACACACACCAAAGATTTGATGTTAATGTGAATCACTGTTGTTGTTTTTTTCAGCCATATGGTATGAATGATGTCATGGGTTGTTACATTGATTTGGACAAAGCAGAAATTAGATGGTCGAAAAATGGTATGTAAACCGTTGATAAACCACTTGAAATTTTATGCAACTTATTGAGTGATAGAAGCCACTATCAGGGCTTTAAAAAAAATGAGGGTATGAGATCAAAAGCCCAACAATTTCCTTGTACATGGTTCATATTCGGTCAAACACAAATAATATTTTGTTTATATTAATTTGTTTTATTGCATAAGCATTACTGTGGGCACTCTCCAATAATTTGTAATAAAACATTTTGATGAACAAATTCAGACCACCAAAAATTATCCCTCAGCAAGTTAACATAACAGCCATATCTGGTCAGAATAGTTTGCTCAAATTTCCCATTCAAATTTTACTATTTTCAGGTTTTTTTAGCTCATCGAATGGAGCTTAACTTATCACTTGCTGTCCGTCATCGTCCATCGTGAACTTTACATTATCGACTTCTCCTCATAAACTACTGGACCCAAATTGAACCAAATTTGTTGTGCATGTTTCTTATCATATGTCAATTCAAGTTTGTTCAAATAAACTTGCCGTGCCCACAGGGGCACCACAAGGGGAATTACTCTGATAGCACCCATCATTTTTTTTAAAAATTAAAAAAATCTTTTTCTCCAGAACCATCAATTAGAATCTTTTGATATTTGGTATATAATATCTTTAGGAGAGTCAAATTCAAGTTTGTTCAAATTGAGTCTGGGTTAATAATTCGGCTCCCTGTAGGAGACCGAATTTTAACTTAGCTAAATATGAGGAAATTTCTTTAAAAATCTTCTTCCTCAGATCTACCAGTCAGAATGCTTTCATATTTGGTATACAACATCTCTAGGTGGGTCAGATTCAAGTTTGTTCAAATTGGGTTCCTGAGTTAGTATTTGGGCTCTCTATTGGAGCCCAAAGTTTAACTTCGTGCAATTTGAGGAAATTTCATTAAAAATCTTCTTCTTCAGATCCACCAGTCAGAATCCGTTCATGTTTGGTAGACAACATCTATAGAGAGGAGGGGGGGGGGGGGGGGGGGGGGGGTGGGGGGGATTCAAGTTTGTTCAAATTGAGTCCCTTGGTTTATATTTGGGCTCCCTATGGAAACCAGAATTTTAACTTAATGCAATATGAGGGAATTTCTTTAAAAATTTTCTTCAGATTCACCAGTCAGAATCCTTTCATATTTGGTATTCAACATTTCGAGGTGGGTGAGTTTCAGGTTTGTTCAAATCGGTTACCTGGGTAAATATTTGGACTCCCTATGGGAGCTCATATATCTGCTTAGTACAATATGAGGAATCTTTTTTAAAATCTTCTTCTGGAGGCCCTGTAGTCAGAATACTTTCATATTTGGTATACAGCATCTCTAGGAGGGTCAGATTCAAGTTTCTTCCAACCTAGTCCCTGGGTTGATATTTGGGCTTCCTATGGAAGCCCAAATTTTAACTTTGTGCAATATGAGGAAATTTCTTTAAAAATCTTTTTCTCCAGAACCATCAATTAGAATTGTCTGATATTTGGTATACAACACCTCTAGAGGGTC